>DWJK01002331.1:0-14828 GCA_018248815.1 Croniades pieria auraria
GATTGGAGGTCGTTGGGGGAGGCCTATGTTCAGCAGTGGACGTCCTGTGGCTGAAATGATGATGATGAATGATGATGATGAATGATGATGATGTACTAGGTCGAAAAAAATAAAATTTTAATCTGCCAATATAATTGAATTTAATTTGTGTTCTTTTTGCGCGGACCGTACTCACTGGCTGGGGACCTTGCTGTGATGTCAGTTATCTCATGGCCATTTTGTGGAACGTGTGTGCGTTTATATTGACATGTGTGCGCGCGTGCATGCGCTCACTTATCGCGGCGGTGTGTGTAAGTTAAGTACGATTGGTTGTGTGTGTGTGTGTGTGTGTGTGAAGACAACAAGGGTCTGCTAGGACGAATCGTGCACGATACGATACTTCCTCGTAGATTTAATCTATTTATCAGTCATTAGTCGGTTTGGGCGTGTTGTTCGCCTTGACTACATCGGCCATTTCAATACGCAATTGATCGATTAGGCGACCGCCCAGCCAGGCACAAAATATGGTTGTGTTTTGGTTAATGTATAGAATTTTGAACAATGTACATATGTATTACTGAGTGTACCTGCAACGCTTTTAGTTTTTATATGTATACATTTAGGAGAGGTATGTGTGTTTTCAAACACTTGCGAACTCTATGTCCTATAATTATAACGGTTAGGGTGGGAAGGAAATTAAGTTTAATTACAGTTTATGGGAACATACAAACTTGTTGGTCTAATTTTTGGTTGTCTATTTCAACTTTTGGAACTAAAGGCTTATTAAAACTTGGAACTAAATCTTAGTCGAACTTTCCCCTTTTAGCTGACGGAGTTCGCAGTATTAGTCAAGTTGAGTGGATTTTTTTGGTTTTATATCACGTCAACGGCATACGTCGGATTTTAAGATACATTTTATTCTGGGTTTTGGTGTCTCAAATTGGAACGCAAATGTTGAAAGATACTCCACGACGATGAAGACCACGACCCACCTATGTTGACCAGATAGGCCAGATACTCACCGGTGATGGAGTCAGATATCTCCGAAACCGATAAACGTGTTTGAAGAGAATGATAAATGTAAGAAGAAGAATAATGGACATATTTAGCACTCGGTGCTCTCTGCCTTCCCCATAAGCGTCGTAGCGTGAGGGTAAAAATAATTGTAATGAAAAATTGCACGTCCCGTCGAGGCTAAGTTCATGTAGATTGAAACGCTGAGCTCGTTTGTTCTTGAACACGCGGAAGCGCGCCGGAGGCGGCGCCGCGGCAGTCGACCTCATTCATTGCAATTATAGTACCATTATTGTCCTCTGGCCGGTTGCGCTACAGATTGGGCGGTGGACGCGCGGCGGCGAGCGCTCTACCCGGCCTCCTGCTGTGTGTTTACACGTCTCTCGGGTGTACGTACGTACGTACGTTATACGTCTTGGACTATAAAAAGCTTTTCGCGCAATCTTCGAAAATTCCAACAAAAAATTTTAGTGGTTTCAAAATTGGACTATAACGAAATTACTGTTTAGTATAGCGAAATATAGCGGTTATAAGGAACAATTTACGAACCCTAAAAGATTGAATTAAAGTTTCATTAGTAGAAATATTAATAATCATTAATAATTTATTCTGTGCATTCAGATGTAATGATAGTTAAATTGATTTTTTACCGAAATACAAATTTTTCGAATATTGACAAGTGATCAGAAGACTAGAATTTCAATGCTTCCTAAAAATACATATCAAAATTGTTATGAATTTTTAGAAGGTATTTTTGTAGCGAATTTGAAATGACACGAAACAAAATATTTTTGGCAAATTTGTCCTTTTTTATTTGATTTTTGATCTGCTAAAGATCACTTAAATATGCCTGAAACTGAATTTGAGTGACAGCCTTATAATAAGATTTTACTGTGTCTATAACAGCCAGGTACTGTTGGAATATATATCAAAATAATACTAGCTCATCACACAGTAACGTCCTCTGGTGATTAAAATATGTATTATGATATTAGTGTACCATTGATAGAGGAAGTAATAAATTTGTCTATTCTCAACTGCAACGCATTCGTTTTTCATTAGGTACTACCTAACTTTCATTCCATTTCAATTTCCATACCGTACTAGCAAATATGTATATCGTGATTTAACTTCGCAATGGTTCTACTTGAAAAGGGTCTAAGTATAGTCGTAGAAAAGTTTTATATGATGTGTTAAGTATTATTTAATTAGTTTAATTAAAACCTATATTTTAGTAACTTATTTGTAGCAATTAACATTTTGGTATTTGAATGTTTAACAGAACAATTGCTAGCGGGATCCATCAAATATTAAATATGTATTTATCTACCCCATACTCTCCTTAGTACGTTTTACACTCGCCATATGTGAACGAGAATGAATGAACACGGATGTCACCATTCGCTCCACATCATTTTATTTTTTACTGTGTTAAAAAAAGCAGAACAGCCTAGGCAGTTTTTTCCCAAGCTTTTCACATGAGCTAACATTCAGGTATGAAGCCAGTTCACCCCGAATTGTGGACTAAGACAAGGCCGCCTACATTCGAAGTGGGCTCTATAGCAACCTGTCGTGAAGGCTTCATTTTTTCCACATAGCCCGCCATACTCTACTTCGTTACTCAGACCTGTTCTCATTTTGCTCTTGTTATATCACTTCGCTTTGCTCTATATTTCGACTTTGTGTCATTCGTGTTCTGATATTGTCCGATGGCCAGCGTTGGTTGGTAAAAGTCTATTTCATATGGTTTTAACAATAATGTCTTAAGAAGGGCAGGTAGAAAGAAGTATCATTATTAATTCGTCAATTTTTTTAACAATTATATCCACAATTAAAACTGGCATTTCGTTAACATTATTACTATTTCTGTCAAAATCAGAGACACGCTTTCCTTTTCCAAATCCAAACACATTTACTCGTCTTCCAAATTAATAAGTGTGTGTTAAAAGTCGAAATCGTAGAAATGATTAAACAAAAAATAAAGTTATATTCTATTATGTATACTTACAGCTCATTCAAAGCTCTTGAAGGGTCATGCAGCTGGCAGGATCAATCGAGCCCCGCCATTACCTGCAACAAAAATATTGATTCCTATGAAAATTACAGCATATAATGGCAACTTTACTAATTACTAATCATAATTTGTCTATATACATATGTATAAGAAACGTCGGTTTCCCTACGACAATTTTGGGTAAATGGCGGTGATGAAGGAAATAGTCCCAGTGCCCGCTCGCAGTGCTCCGGTGACAGTGAATTACATTTTAAATGAATGCTTGTTGGTTATTTACAATAAATTTAGGTACGTTTTAAAAATGCACGTCAATTCATTTCTTCACGTCGCTTCAACATGTTTATGAATTTATTACAGAAGTAACTCCAACTTTACAAATGTATTGTTTTAGGTGGACTGCCTTAATGGTCGAGTGGTCCTGGGTTCAAATTCCGGATCGGGTACTATTGGATTTTTCTAATTTGGAATTTCTAGTAGCGACTGGGTGTCTGGATTTGTGCCCGGTGTAGGACCAATAGGCTCGCCACCTATTCCATGGGACTTACACGTAACTGGTAAAATGTGGGAGTCCACTACACTCCTCTGCATACCCCTTCAGGGATTACAGGCGTGATGTTACGTTTTACGTGTTATGTTAGTTTAATATTGTAATAAAGCTTTTTGCGGTCTATAGGCATTTTTAAAACAGCTTCAGCAGCAATGGAAGATGGTGGTGACAAACATTTTTGAATAAATAGCCTTTTTTCATTTTGACTGTACGTTTATCTCCTTATATTTCTTGTAATTAATTGACAATAATGACGATTTTTAAAATAACATACTAGATTAGTTACGTACCATCAATATAAGCCATTATTTAGTGTGTACATGACAATGAAATACAGTATAATGGTACTATGAAATTTATATTTTTAAAAGTGTTGGCTTTTCATATTGCTTTATTGTAATGAAGTTTCATCATGACCGCTACTTTTAATATTGCGCCTCTACAATGTACTACAGTATACTACGTGGAAACATCTCCAGCTGTACAATAATAGATTCGTTATCTACACTGCGTAAACAGTAAACACGATGTTTATTCGTATTACGATAACATAATTTCGGCTCGGTCACTATCCATTCGTTAGCTCGCCAATTAAATTCAAGGTTTCACTGAAAAAAGAAACGTACTCGATAAATTTATGGTTTCAATAATCGTTTAGCGTTCAAGTACGGCAGGCGAAGGTATGATGCATTCGGCCTCGCGGGTAAACAAACGCTAGATAGCGCTAGACAAAGACGACGCGAGGTCATGAGCGTAGCCTTGCGCGGGTGCGCGCGCGCACTCTTCCGCCTGTCGACGGTCGAGGCGCACCGCACGCGAGCCAGTCGCCGTCCGCCTGCCGACACCGGCGGACGTGTTCGGTTCGACTTTTTTCGCTGCAATTAAAGTAATGATCTCGATGAACATGCCATTTATAAATGCTGTATTACACAATTATGCAAATTTAAAAGCTTCATATAATTGTTGGCATATGATATTTATTTTGATTAGCAACGTATTAGACGCAATAAAGTCTTAAAAATATATTTAAGGTTACCTATTTTGCAAACGCATCTGAGATTATAGTATATACGTATGTATATACTAATCGCGAGTACCCAGTAAATGCAAAATATACAAATTCCACGATGACATATGTAAATTATTTATTAACATTAATAAGTACTTAATGGTTACGAGACTTTGGTTTTCCACATTACAATTTGTGTTTACGTTGTCGAATATTTATAGACATATCGGCTACTACTACGCACAACGTAACTACGAATACAATCTAGAAACTGGATTCATTGGAATCAATTAAGCGGCAAAGCTTTCTCATACATAGTTATTAGTGTGCTCCTACGCAACCGTGTGTCTTGTAAGTTCCATACATATCTACCAGCGGTTTATGTAAATGGTAATATCTTTAATTACACGTACGAGAGACAGGTATCGTTGTAACAGCCGTTATTGTCGTCGAGAGATAATTCTCTAAGATAATAAGTTTTTAAGACAACGAAGTAAAAGTAGCAGTGCAAATTAAATATAGAAGCTTACGGACAGATGCCATTCACAAATATCTTTTATGACACGAGCACATCCATATAACCGTTTGTTTTGATAGAATAGTTTTACATTTATGCTATGGCTAATTAATGAAAATTGTCTTCCGATGTGCACGGCGTCGTCCAAGACAAAAGAAAAACAATTTCCGGGTAATAGGTATGCCTAAATTGTTTAGATAATGTATGTTAAAAGATGCACTTTTGCGTGTTACCGCATCGGACGCGAGCGGCAACGGATTCCTTAAACGTAGAGAAAAATTAAATCTATGAATGGCGCGCAATTTGAATATCGAATTCTTGTTTATGCTAATGTAGGAATAAGGAGATAGTTGGTTCTATTCGTATTTTGAATATTAAGATTTTTAAATCGCATATCAAAGAAAAAGTGCCGATGTATTGCGTAAATAAATGGTTGTATTGATAGTATACATAAATTATAAAATTCGCTCCAAATAAAATGTAATTTAATTATTGACAATTAAATTAAATATTAGTAAATTTAAGAAATTATCATGCTCAGTGATTAAATCAGACCTGAGTTTTCTTCTATGCGAGACGATCGTCCCACAATATTTTTTAATTTAATTTCTTGGTTAGTAAATCGTAAATCCTCTTGATTGATCAGTGCCCGCGGTATATGCGTTTTTATTTACGACCGGCTTTGATCAGTATTTCGCTAACATGTGGTTGGATGGTTTACTTTTCTCTTGGGACTAAATTAATAATGAAATAAATCCGCCTAGTCGTTATATGAAATTCTTCTTTATTCTGCTTCGATATCAGAAATAGACATTGAACAGAAAATTGTTACATAGTCCGATTCTAGTGTAAGTGCCGTCTCAAATAAAATTTCTTGAGTAGCTAATGATTGTGACAGTTCGCATTGAGATTAATCTAGATGTAGTCATAACATGAATTGATGCAGAAGTAAAATATAAAAGCATTGAAATAAATACTGAATGCAACGTATAGTGGAATATAACCAGTACTCCAATAAGAAATCTACTTATAATACATAGCTACATGTAGAAATATTGAAGCCATGAATAAAATAGTTGCACACAAGTATTTGCTGGAAATTCATACAAATTCGCAGAAATTTTCGTGAAAAAATCATTGCACGATATTAAATGCAATACACGAATTGCAGTGTACACGAACCAAACGATTTCGTGCAACGTATTCATTGACAATACGAAGTTATTTGCACTTTGCAATAAGTAATACATTTTTCTTAAAAGTATGTATATTTGTTTTCTAATTTATTTATATGTTTCCGTTAGTCTATTCTAGTCTAGCCTAGTCTAGCTAGTCTAAACTATTTATATATTACTGCTAGATGCACCGTGTACATCCGGCTTTAGAAAAAACGTTAACGGAAGTTCTGTGGAATTACATTTAAAATTGTGTTCTAGAATTAAGATTTAGTCGAATGCCATTAACATTGAACATTGTTTCCTCAATGGCTTAGCTTTTATTTTGTTTTTGTTTTTTTTTAACACAAAATTCGTGAAACGGAATCCATTTACGAGCCGCGCGTGCACTCGGCGAGGTCACGCGGAAGTGGCTCGTTAATTGCAACTTTATGTAAAACAGCCTTATATTGACCCGTTGCGATTTAAGAAAACACATTCATCTTTCAACTTGAAGGCTTTATTTTAGCTTGGAATAATAGTTACAAGCTGTCCATGGACCGTGTAGGTTATTCCTTCGGATAATTTTCTTGAGGAAGTGTGAAAACATTGTTATGCTTAGTATTACTATGTCGTCACGTTATGTCCCTTAAGGTATAGGCAAAGAGCAATGAGTGCTAAATATCTCTATTCCCATATACCTAACGAGCTACTTCTACGGTCATAACTCTCGTCATACATACATTCTGGTTAAAGGTTTTTACGCAGTTAAGTATGGGAAAAGAGAAAATTTAAATTTCGGGAAAAATAAAAAACTAAAAAAGCGGGGATTAACAACGCTATTGGAATTTATAATTATGTAGTTAGGGCCATCGCTGATTAACAAGTTTTGAATATTCATAATAACATGAGAGATAACGTCGGCATTGCTGACATTGGAGCGCAAACCTTGATCGTGACAACAATCACGCGTCACGTGGTCGTCGGCGGGCAAGGGACAATCGGTTAAGTGACAATCGATGCGATAATGTCCAATTATAATTATAATCGATGAGCCGATGATACACGTTTGTACGTTGGGACTGCGATACCACAACTAGTTGCAGCGTTATGAACGATTAAAGCTGAAGTCGCGATTTCGTTGAGAATTTACAAATTATTTTCTCCCTGTGAATTATAAATATCTTTTTGCTCTTAATCGACATTGATTTCGTCAATGGTAGAGTTTGGATATACCACTACGTAAAACAAGTATGGTGTGTTTTCATGTAAAAGTAGAGTATACGATGAAAAATACATGGTACCACCGCTAAACTTATTTCCACGGTAAAAAGATTGTTATTGAAGTTTGTGTTTCGAACTACAGATGAGGTTCCCAGTTTCAGGTGTGCTCTGCAGGCGAACACCTCAATGTTCAAAGTAGCAATGCGTGAGGAATTAACTTTGAATTGAGCGGATGCTAAGTAATTCCATGCAAAATATCCCGATAGTCTTAGTAACAGTCTATGTCAGCTGAACTAACCGATACTGATAGTAATAATCGTACAGTATCTACTGTTTGAGTTTGGTTGCAAATGTCCATTGGTGTCAGTCATCTACATCGTCATTTTTTCACATAAAAGAAATGTATATATAAGTTTACGTGATGTTTAAAGTGTAGACTAGAATACCATGAAAGGACTTTTCAGTTATTTGCAAAGATCCTGCTGTCGTTGAAGTTGAAGATGGTGAAAATGATGATGATGGCATAGACAAGATTTCTAGACAGTTAATGCCACGGAAACAATAGCTACAATCTTAGTGTAGGCACTGATTGTTAAGTTTTTAAAGGCGCTACAGCTCATTGTCGTCTAAACGTTTTAGACTTGACCGCCAAAACTGCCCATTGCCGCAGTTTGCGCTGACGGAAAAAATTCCAAAGCCGATTGTGGCCTCTTAAAAAAAATCTTAAATAGAAACATTGAGCTTTACCCACTGACTTAGGACCGAGACCTTGCGCCTAGATTACTTTTTGGTCCGTTATCGTATTATTTGTTGGTATATCGAACGATAAAGGGCCTGCCCTTGGTGATTTTATCAGTCGAAGGTCCACATAATCGATTCCGGCTGGTTTTTGTGGATGATTTTTATGCACGGCTGAAATTTCCGCGTCTGCTTCCTTCCTCGTCGGTCCGATTGCACAATGCAGCGTTCGGCGCTGAAGGTCGTTAATTGTTTGTATTCTAATCGATATTTCTTTGACGCCCTAAGCCATCGCTAATGGAATGAACGAATAATTTTTGGGAACAGATAGAAGAATTCTTCTCGTCTCGTAAAAATCGCTCCACCAATTACAAAGAGCCACGTTGGAGCGTGAACGAGCCTGAAGAAACCAATTAGTCATTCTCTGAATCACGGCGCGTGAAGCAACGCGCGTTACCTGTTGTGTCAGGTTACCCTAAACATGATACTTGATGAATAAGAAAGGCAACAAAAGTAATGTTTTTGGAAAGCTTTCTAAAAAATTTAAACCTCAATCTTTGTTGCTTAAAATAAAAATTTACTTTCGTTGCTATTGGCTCATCTGTATTATTCGGAATATAAATACTGATGAATGTCTTTTTTTAAATCTTTTCAAGTTTACAGAATATTGATAAATCTCAATACAAATTTGTGGCTGAGTCATCATCATTAAGTTATGTATACACTTTGTACATTAGTTTTAAAAAGTTGTCTTCACTTATACATACGCTATTCTTTCTGTTATTGGTACATGTTTTATATTCACAGTTTTCTAAATTAATAACGTTTCGTGTTGTAGGTCAATTTCAGTAGCTGACTACGACTGGATACCACTATTGAAATTCAGTGCTATTTTCAAAATATGCTAAATAACTTGCTTATTTTTTCTTTGCGGAAGAAACGCCCACTTTTTTTTCTGTTTTAACAATGTTTACCTGCGATACGTTCAAACAATAGAACAAACTAACGTTTAATTCGTTGTGCAGACAAGTTATTATTATAGTTTCAGCCTTGATGAAAATGAAAGAAATGATAACCGTGGCCTAATGAACCGATAAATCTAGGGATTACCTAACCTACTATTGTGCCGTCACGCAGCAGCAATCAATTTTTGTAAAGTTTAAAGACAATTGAAGCGTTAATCTGCTGAAAAGACTGTCACGTGATATCGATCGCCTGAATGCCCCAAATTGATTTTTATTTGTTCTTCCTCCGAGGTCACCCGTTGATGCAAGAACCGCGGAAGTTACGGCCTATGACTCTTATATTTCTGAATTCATCGTTCAATGTCGATTCCTTGCAGATGATGAATGATTATAGTTGATTTATCTGATGATAAATGATCGAGTAAATACAATATATTTTAATGCTTCTGATGACAGCCTGTGAAGGTTTTTGTTTATAAACATCGTTCACTGTCTGATGTTCTTGGCAAAATTAAATATTTGCAGGAGAAATATGAATGAGTTCCAAATGAGAAATGCACTTTTAATACTAGACTCATTAGAGGTTTTGAGTTCGTTTTAATAATACTTTATATAACAACCGGTTCCACTTAACAATTGACGGACGACTTAAAAAGATACTCTTAATTCGGAAATTTAAAATTGAGTTTTGGTTCTATTTTAGCCGCATGACTGAATATCGAATCAGTCAGTCCCAACTTGATGCATGTGAAACAAAAGTTGGATGAAAACAAAACGACAACGGCAAGTGTCCGTGACCGTGGCTTGCCGAAACTGAGAGTGCCGAATCTGGAGCGCGGCTTGCGCAAGCTCCCACACCGACGCGATGAGGTGCATTCGCCCAAACAACAGCCATTGGCGCCGCCCGGCCTCGTTGACATTCCTTTAATGTTACACAATTTCGTTTATATTTAAACTTGACCTTTCAGAAATCCTTCCATTCAGCACGGAACCAATTTCCTCATTGACAGTAAAACGAGTAAGACTTGTATCGATACGTGCAAGCTCTCGCGTTCGAACAAATTATTGACGTAATTACGTCATCTGTTTGTTTCATTAGTTTATTCGTTTTTTATATTATATTATATTATATTATTATTATTATTATTAGTAATAAAAATTGTCAACGATCACCGATACACTGAGAATAAGACGAAATGTTTTGCTATTTTCAAACAATTCCAAAGACGATTGAATATTCAATCTGTGAACTGCGAGCGTGCGAACAAATAGTCACATCATACCTTCACCTCAGTTACCGCGCCACGCTTCCGCGTACCACGCGTCACCGTTCACTTTCACTGCGACGAGACGTGGGGATACTGCCTCACTCAGCTACGGCACCAACGACCGCTAGATCGACATCGCCAAAACAGCGCTTAATACCCAAGTGCTAGGGTGCAATATTCAAAGCTTTTTAATCTCTATGATTTTTAATGATCACACCGATAAATATATAATTTGAACTGAATGGTCGGTTACATAAAGGTGAATTTTGATTGGTGATAACCCAAAGAAGGCCTTCAAGGCCGCACGTAGTGATTTCGTAGTTTACTTTCTATAGCGGTCAGTGGTCACAGCTTTTGGCGCTTAGGATTATGGTTTTTAAAATTATTCAAGGTCAGCTACCTTATATGGTGGTGATGCATTGAAATCGAAAGTGGATGAGAGCAACGATCTCTAACTCGTAGTCCGTGTAACTTCATTCATTAAGAGGAGATACATCATATAGTAATATTATTAGTATGTTAAATAGTATTCAGCTTCACATCCTTGTGGCATCCATGATGACTTTGTCGAAAAGCTTATGATTTGCTGTGGCTCTTAACATTTACCATGACTTCATGAGATTTCGCTCTTTGTTTGAAAGCATTCTAAACAGTGTTAGTACTTCTTAATCTTTTCCGGGACTTATTTGCCTACGTCAAGGATTTGATCATATATTTATCAGCAAGGCGAAAATGTTCATAAATTTGCTCGTTCAACATTAAAAGTTAATTATAATGAATAAAATGGTTGGTATCCCTGAAGTGCAGACCTTTATAATAATAAAATAATACTAATCTACCTATTTATCATTCCGCTGTTGGAATATGGGTCACCTCTAATATTGAGAGGGTTTAGACCATAGTCTGCCACGCAGGCCAAGTGCAGGTTGGCAGACAGTAAAGTCCTTTGTTTGGTTGTTGTAACCTTGTTGCAAAACGTTAGATTCAAGGAATTTATTCGAATTAAACATACAAGTTTAATATTATTATTAAACATACAAGTGTACAAATTAATGATTCAAACGAAACACTTATAAATGGTACTAGAGTTGAGAAACGGTTCGTTTTAGAGTGCGCCGGTCGCGCACGGTGTGCATATTTGTACACTTTCTCTTGGCGCTGGCGCTCGCTAACGTGATACAAGACACCTATTGGAATTTAACCATTGATGCTACTCCTTTACATTAGATGCGACATATTGAACGATACAAGGATCGATGACGAAAAGGTTTTAATGGTTATGGAGAGAATTATGAGTGTTGAATTAGCACGACAGTTGTGTGAGGACAGTGATGTTTGGCAATCGGTGTTATCTGTCTACTCCGTAAGGGACCTTACCTGGGGATACACTAACAAAGATGATGACGATAGTCCTATTCATGGTAATAATAACCAAGATGACGAACGATAGAAACAATAGAAATAACAATAATGAAAATAGTGTTATTACAAGCGAGAGTGATTCCATAGACATTGTAAAAATTCGTTTAGGTACTTACGTTCCACGGCATGTTTATTCGTCTTTGACTTTGGAACGTTTATAAAACGCGGCCTTGGAAAGGGACTGCGTGCACGGAAATGTTTTTAACATACGATTACGCGTGATAAACAAATATTATCTTTTCTGGAAACTTTTCGTTAACAGTATAAATAATTCAGCGTAGATACATACATGCAGATACCAAAGGGATATTAAAATGTGCCGAAATTCTAAATATTATGTATACATAAGAGGGAAGGAAGAGTTAAGGGTTAATTTCGAATAAGTAACAATTCGATAATACCATCGTTTAGTGGCTGGGAGCGGTGAGGATTTTTTAAATCTTCGCCAGATTGGAGAGAATCTATAAGCATAGTGTGTGTGTGTGTGGGGCAAATACAAAATATTTATCCACATTTACTTAAAAATATTGTTGATTGACATCGTACGGTATAAAGTATTTTCCACGGAAATACAGCGAAAATTACTAAGGTGACTAAGTCAATCGAAGTTTAAAGTTCAGAAGAAAGTTCTCACTTAAAATAGGTGTGAATCATTGTTGAATTTTAGGTTTTCTAAGTCACGTTTTTCAGGAACATTTAATAGGATCAGATAAAAGAGCCATGTCCATGAAGCTGTTCAGTCTAAACTTGAAGTCCATATTACAATTGCGTTTACGCGTCGACCTTCACATTTGGTCAATGTTGACGGAGCGCCGCCGAGTCAACATACCAGATTAAAATCTGGTTATACTCATGTTGCTAAAGCTGAAACAGTTGTTACTAGTACGGAGATACCTCTCGCTGAGAATTATACAGTTCGTGAAGAAGTTTTTGAATTAAACTGTCGTTATAATATAATAATTTGGTTTAGTTTTTCAATGTGGAGTTGTTGTTAATGAAACGTTACACAGCATTAACACTGTGTTCAATCGAGGAAAAGATTTGATTTTTAATGGAAGTTTCTAATGTGATTTGCAGTTTTTATTTACTGGAGATCTTGGAGTAATTATAGCAAAAACGCAGGATAGGAAGATTGATGATGGATTGCGCAACTATAAACGTGGAAAGTGCTTTTCCGCTGTTTCATTTTCCTCGTAATTACTCGTTCTTTATGTTTCTACTGTCGTAGCAATCGATGTTGCATTACTGTATCGTTGGATAGCACCTAATAGGTTGTCAAATAAGTTATTGCCGATTTCAGTTATAGACATCTCTCACATTCTTATGATATCCGTAAATGTTATGATATTCTTCTTCTTATATATGTTAGCTGTCATCCTTACCTAACTTTACAAGTTCATTTCTTAGGTATTTTCTTAAAGTTTCTTTTTATCTCAATTTTGATATGAAGTGCAAAAACAAACATTTTAACCATATTTTGCTTTATTATTTCCGTAAAGAAAAGAAACCACCAAAAAGTTACGTGAGGTGTATGGTGATGAAGCCCTTAAAGAAAGGCAATATCAAAATTGGTTTGTAAAATTCCGTTCTGGAGATTTTTCTCTTAAATATGACCAATGTTCAGGTCGACCAGTTGAGCATAATGAGGATGATATCAAAACCATCATGGAAGCGGATTGTCACGACATTACGCGGGAGATTGTAGAGAAGTTAAATGTTTCACATACAGCCATTGAGAAGCATTTAAAACGTATCGGGCTCATTAAGAAGCTGAATATTTCGGTTTTTCACGATTTGAATGAAGTTCATCTGACAAAGCAAATCAACGCTTGCGATTTTTTACTTAAACGCAATTAATTCGATCCGTTTTTAAAACTAATCATCACTGGAGACGAAAAGTGGATTGTGTACAACAATTTCAATCGAAAAAGATCGTGGTGCACGCCTAATGAGTTATCGCAAATCACTTCTAAGGCAGATGTCCACCAAAAGAAGATTTTGCTGTCAACTTGGTGGGATTGGAAAGGTTCGGTGTATTTTGAGCTGCTTCCAAGGAACCAAACCATTAATTCGGAGGTTTACTGTCGGCAACTAGAAGAATTGAATGCAGTGGTCAAGGAAAAGCAATCAGAATTGGTCAATCGTAAAGGTGTCATTTTCCATCAGTTTAATGCTAGGCCGCACACGATTTTGGCTACTCTGCAAAAATGGATGCATATTGGTTGGGAATTGATGTTATCCATACCACATAGCCCTGATCTCGCGCCACCGGATTAGCACTTCTTCTATCCCTGGACAACTCCCTACATAGTAAAACTTTCAATGAAGATGACGCTGTACAATCTCCCTTGACTCAGTTTTTAGCCGAAAAGATTCAGACTTTCTACAAGCGTGGAATTTTCAAGTTGCCAGATAGATAATAATAATTATCTATCTGGATAATTATTCTATTATCTACCTGGCAAGATAGATAATAGATAGATGGTAAAGGTCATTGAACAAAATAGAATATACATCATAGATTAAATAAAGTTCATTCCAAGTAAAAAAAAAACTTTTATTTCATTGAACAAATCCGCAAATAATTACTCGTAGTTGCCAACAAAATAGATTTCTTTAGTCTTTGAACGACTTAACCGATGTTTTACTGAAGGTCATTTGCACTTTCAAGTTCAGCTTGTTAGCATGATGTTAGCCTGAAAATTTGATATTTCTTACGTTTTCAGGAAATTGAGCGGCTTATAGAGTATGTATTCGTGTATATGGGTTATGAAAAAGACGAAAAAATGTTACGGCAACAATAGCTTAGTTAAATCAATATTACCGGTGGAGAAATTACGACGAATATGTGAATCTTACTATTATTTATTTTTTATTTTTTTTTCTTAGTATCATACGAGTATGCTGTTGAACCTAATGGCCTCTACAGCTTCACCGGGTTTTAGTGGCGAGCCCAGGTGGCTCCGCCTGAATTAAG
>DWJK01002332.1:0-14825 GCA_018248815.1 Croniades pieria auraria
TTCAAACTACATCCGTTAAATAATAAATTTAAATTCCGAAATAAAATATTACTTAACAATTCAGAGCATAATAAGTTAAATACTATTCCTTTACTCACACAACTCCAGTGTACAATGGAATGCGCTAATAAATTCAAATAGGCGAGCTCAAATTGCATCCGTTAAATAATAAATTTAAATTCCGAAATAAAATATTACTTAACAATTCAGAGCGTAATAAGTTAAATATTATTCCTTTACTCACACAACTCCAAAGTGTACAGGAATGGGTTAATAAATTCAAATAATGAAATAAAATATTACTTAATAATTAAATGAAATATAAATTAACAATTAAATAACAGTAATTTTTTCACACAACTACACAGCAACAGATCGCGTGGGAACGCTATTCCGATGTCTAGATTAAAACGTACTTAGGTTTGAAAAGACGAATAATGAGTTCCACTACAACGGTCTAGGTGACAAAGAATAACAAAACCGACAGAGCGCGAGATGCGAGGATTAATGGTGATAACATTTTTACGCGTCACTCTGTGAAAGGTTCGGTTGGAAATATGGCTAGCAATAAAACTGTACACGCTGTTTTTTATGTCATCCAACCGACGATAGGGCGGGCAAAACGTGAATATGATTGTTCGTGAGATTTCAGATACCGCGAGCCTATAAATAGACGGTTATGCTTCTCCGTTTTGTTCTATTTTTCAACAATTGGAGATATGTATCATAATCTATTTTACAATAAATATTTGTAGCATTATCGTATTGGAAATGAACTGTGATAGAAAGAGCTAAGTATATGAGTAATTGTACATTTTAAGATGATAGTGGTTTGCGAAGGCACATTGTAGGTTTGAAGATTTTACCTACAATGGACAATATTCGAATAATCTATCAAAAACCATTACTTAATGGCAACCATTACTTAACATCTTGATGACTACATCATGGTTAACTTTATAATTTTGCAGATGAGTACTGGTCACTTCCTAGAAATATAACTCATAGCCGGCCACGTTGGTCTAGTTCGGGTTAACAGAATTTGCATCTCTTTGGGAACTATATTGAGAACTCATGGTGTGTAGAATTCCTCACGATGCCTTTTTACCGTAGTAACTAATCATGAAAAGGTGTGTTATACGATTCGCAACCCAAATATTTAAAATGAAAAAAAAAACTAGTGTCATTTTATAGAATATTACTCCTTTTTTTATATTTCAAGATATTTTGTCTTCCGAACACATTGTCATCTTGCTTCACTCTAACAGTCCCAATTTTGTGCTTAAGTTAATTATAATCCAAAAACATTTATTTCAGATTGTTCTTATGAAAATTCTTTCATAAAAAAGTCGGATCTTTTTTAAGCCAATTCCATTGCCGTTGCACCTCTAATAAGAGAAGATTCTTCAGAAAACTGGCCACTAAGGAAAAAGGTTACAGAACAGTTTGAGACGAGAAACGATTTAATACATGCAAGATATGACATGTATATACATATATGTAAATCACAATATTAACATTTCTGGGAACGGCAAGCCCGTTCGCTCTAGGCGTCTTAGCGTGTGGCCTCCACGCTGGGCCACACAACAGCATAATATGATAATTAGCTCCGCCATACTTCATCTCGACTGTGCTCACTGTATGCAAATTGCAAAACGCATGGCCGGAACGCTGTCTTTTTAACAGATGAAATCCGTCGCCTACTTGACGACAGTTTTGACAGAAGGTTTGAATGTCTTGTAACAAATATTTATAATGAAATTGGACCGTAAGATGTTAAAGAATCCCTGCATTATGAACCTATAAGAAAAATACATCAGAATGCTAAGGCAAAGCGAATATTCGCAATTTAGAAATAAATTTGGTAATAATGAAATTCAAGAGAAACAACAAAATGCAAAATATCTGCCCAACAAAATCTCTTAAAATTTTAAGAGAGCCAGCAGTAATTTTTTCCCGTCACAAATATTTTAATACAGCTAATATTAACACCACGATACCTTAAATATGTTTAACAGCCAACCTGACAACAAGGTTTTCGTGTATCTACTTTCTAAACAGCACACCGTAAGAAGCGTTCCTTATAGAGTTGGCGCGCGCCCCCGCATAATGATGGCCCCGCTTACACCCGTGATTCACTGCCACTCCACCACGTCCGAGCTGAAACATTGTGGGTAATGAGGGAATGTGTAATGACACGTTTCGTGGCGATGAAATTCCAAAAACCTTGCCAAAACTTGAAAGAAAATGCATTTGATATAACAGTGGCAAAAACACCAATGTTATGTCAAATGCATTTTCTTCCGCAGCTTCGTGTTTATGTTGCCGTGTATATTATGTTATCTTGGGTAATGATATCTCGTCGTCTTTTCTGGTATCTTCTCTGCCTCAATTTAGTTTAGGAGAAATTTAGAAAAAATCGTAAGCTTTTTCCACTCCATGTTAAACAGCCAAATTTCTGCGTAGCTGACAACACATGACTCTTCCTTAAAAATTCAAGTCGCAAATCTATTATATCGATTATTACTATCAAAATCATGTGGAAAGCAGCCCAGGGTAGCATCCAAGTAACGAAAACTATAAACTCATAGTGGTACAGTAACAGAAACAAACAGTATATAGAAAATCAATGTGTCCGAATATATAAAGATACTTTGAAAATTTTGACTTAATCGACAAACAGACAACTTCTTGAATAAAATAACAATAATCACTCATTTCTGTTACATAATTTATAAATATTAAAGTAAGCTGTGCTCCATTTAATCTGCATATTAATAGCCAGCAATTATCACAGACAAACGCTAACCTCCCTGCCCGTTAGATGAAAATTAGAAAAACTCCCCTGAGAAACATTCGTAGGGGAGAAATGGGGTAATCAAATCAAGCTACCAGCAGAAAGAAGTAATACTGGGTAGCCAGACAAGAGCACACCGGAGATTACGAACTAATATTACAACAGAAGACAAATGAAATTACAAGCTGCAAGAAGAAATAATGGGCGGAGAAAATTTTTAACTTTATTAGTAAAAAAGATACAAATTGTTGGAGATTAGCAGATTTTATAAAAAAAGCTAACTTTTTAAAATCAACATATTTTTTAGATTACCTTATACGTACGTAACGTCGCGCCAGTAATCCCCGAAGCGGTAGACAGAGAAGTGTAGTACATCCTCACGTTTCATCAGTTACGTTTAAGACCCACAAATGAATAG
Source organism: Croniades pieria auraria (assembly GCA_018248815.1). Classification (NCBI taxonomy): domain Eukaryota; kingdom Metazoa; phylum Arthropoda; class Insecta; order Lepidoptera; family Hesperiidae; genus Croniades; species Croniades pieria. The sequence continues at coordinate 3,216 of DWJK01002332.1, forward strand.
GTGGTGAGACTATTGCCATACACCGGGCACACATCTGGATTCCGAGTCACTACTAGAAATTCTAAATTAGAAAATCCAATAGCACCCGACTCGGGATTTGATCCCAGGACCTCCCGATCGGTAGTCGCGCTTGCAAGCATTCTACCAACGAGGCAGTTAACTTAATTTTATTATATGAATATACAAATAGATAATATGTGATATATATTAGAAATAACCCTTTGTAATTTTATGAAAACATTAAGCAATGTGAGCTTCAACCGCTTTATATTCCGTTGTATTAATTTTGATACGTCCGTTATATTCGTTTTGTTTCATTTTCATCTTTAATTTCGTTGTAACCGCATACCATTTTGTATTTGCGTTAAATCATTCCCTTATCTAAAACAGTTTTTGCTTCGAAATTTAAATTAAAAATTATTTCTAGTCCCCAGCGATAAGAAACGAGTGAAACATTTAAAATGTTCTCTCTTTACTGTTTTTAATTACAAATTAAGTCTTCGCTGGGTCCCAATGCTTAAATTAGGAAACCTCCAGCCGACTGTAAGGAACAACCCGTTTAAATATTTATATTAGAATAAGACCTTGGAAGTCCGTTACGATATTGTTTCCATCAGAACCTAAACTTCGCGATCCCGGGCAAATCCCGGTCAATCCCGGCGGTCCGGGATCTCTGGACGCGGGACTAATGTCGCGGCCGACGAACAAATAGTCCGTTGGATTAGCAACGCCTTGATTAACTAAGCTGAGTGTTCACCCTTGTTTTGTTATGCACCCCTGGTACTTCGCTCCTAGATTGGATTATCTGTCCTTGTCTTTTTTACTCTTCACGAGAATTAACATAACTGTCCCTTTCCCCTTCGACTTGAATTGATTCTAGTATAATGTAAACAAAGTATTAAAAAAATATGTAAACACCGGAGTTCAAAGACCAAAGCAGGCATCCGACAAAGTTAAATCCGTTTCAAATTTAAATTCAACTTTCGTAACTCATTGCATTCATACAAAAACGAACGGCGGAGGGATCGAAACTGTTTGTTTAGTTTGTTCCATTCATAACAACCTTCACGAACATTTTATATAGCCATACGCAACTTTATTGAAAGTTGCAGTATCATCGTCAGCTTTTTCTATTTCACTGTTGGACATGGCTCTTCTTTCAAAACCAGAAAGGTCGAGTCCAGAATCTACTACGCTAGCCAAGTGCCGGTTGGCAGATATCACACAGTGCAAATAGAGTTATGGACGACTCTAAGCTGTTTAAGTTTTTCACGGTGTTTTATTTACCAATATTACAATTTGATTGTCTCATTGGTCGAGTGGTTGCAAGCGCGACTGCCGATTGGGGGAGATCTTGGTTTCAAATTTCGGGTTGGATACTATTGAAATTGTCTAATTTAGAACATCTAGTAGTAACTCGGACTCTGGATCTGTACACAGTGTACCGCAATAGGCTCACCACCTATTCCATGGGACTTAAAAGTAACGGACGAAACGTGGGAATGTACTACACTCTTTTGCCTACCTCTTCGTGGATTACAGGCGTTTAAAAGCTCATAACTTTGTAAAGACGGAAGTGTGCGAGAGAATTCGAGCACTTTGAGCTTAACTAGAAACTGAAATGTGAGCCAGTGGGTTGTCTGTAGTATACTGCCAGAGTATGACCAACCAGAATAATAGGTAACCAGACAGTTTTAGATCAGGTTACTGAAGCAAGTAATACTAAACGCACAAACAATTTCAACGTATGAATAAATTTGTGTCGGTTTCAGAACCCAGAATGTTCTATTTACCGTTTATGAAAGCTAATAAAATAGCGCTGACGATATTTATAGTACGAGATAAATATTACGAAATGTTAGTCATACATGAAGACAACTCAGAATGTCTCTTAAGTAATTGTATCAATGTCATACACATAAAAATAAACATGGCGCAGAAAAAACGATTATACACAGACCGGATCCGTTTACCTTCGGTAACTTTTACGCATTGTTTGTCAACGGACCCTTCGGCCCTTGACAAACAATTTGTCCCATTTGTTCAATCGAAACAATTATCGAATGCATACTCAATGTTAACAATATGAAATCATCTTTGATAGACGTAGATACGAAGATAAAATAATAGAATCATGAACAAGCAGCCGTTGTGGTTTTAGAACGGACATGATGATTTTAGATTTGGCTTTTGTTAGATAATCATCAGTATTATCTTAGGTTACTCTACGTCTTCAATCAAATAGAATCAAAGCCCAAAAATGACAAAAGAGCGTAAGATAAATGAAAATGATTATACGAGAGTTCATTAGAATTTCACAAATTCTTCTGTTGCAGGGCACAATGTAATCAACATTGTAACGTATCTTGGCACACGGATGTAGCAATCCGAATACGGCCAGTTTAATGGGACGGGGTAATGAATGAGTTGTTAGAACAGCGGTGGGCGTGCACAACTGAGGTTGAGGTTTTTAATTTGTTCCGTGATTTGCACAAAACTGGGGATTCACAGGAAGTGAACATTGGATGTGGCTTTGAACAAACAAATAAAGACCTAATGGATGAAGTAACGATCTATGTATATGTATATGTTGAATCCATTATGGACTAATGACTGGTAACTATGGACGTCAAGAGGTCAAAGAATAACATGATACAATAACGCAGTGATAAGTGACACCGACTATATTCGTTAGTGTCAGCACTTCCATTTTTATCCATTTTTGGTATCTTATAGATTAACTAATATGATAACATAATACTACTTCAACAGTGAAATAACGTGGAATTATAACGAAGCCTGACATGAGAAGTGCTTTTGTATAAGAAGAAAATGAAGGCAGCGAACAGTAATAATCGTTCTGCGAATGGTTAGAGATATTGACTGTTTGATAGCAATAGATATAATTGGCGCGTGTATCTGCCGTTGGATGCATTATTTATGATCAAGAAGTTCTGAAGGGAAAGACAATTGAATGGACTCGGCATTCCGGTCTTGCCTGAGAATCGAATCAAGGAAATCCGTCGCGCCAAGCGATGTCGATACCGTTGCATCACTGCGCCTAACGGTACGACGTACATTCACATAAAGGTTCAATTATATTACAGCCGGAACATAGAGATTGCTTTAATTCCATAATGATTGTGTAACGAATAGTACAGGAAGGGCCAGTTTAACAAAATGCTTCGTCATATAATGAACTAAAAGCGAGAGGCCAGGTTACGGCGGTGGTTTTATATCGGAGTCATCATTCATACTCTTTGCGGCGTCACGAGCGGCCCCGGGCTTAATCCAATTTAAAATTCATCCGGCCAGCTTAAAAAGCGCGGTTAATTTAGGGGGAGAGTTACCCGAGTGGAGCTCTTCTGAAATCTACAGGGTAACGTCTTGGGAGCGCGTGAGGGCGCATTGACCGCCCTATTTAAGTATACCTCTTTAAATTTATTTTTAGGGGCATCTCTGTTGCGACATGCCTCCCCTGTAATCATGGCACTTGAGGAGTAGCTCTAGGCAATAATTAGCAATAGATAGTGGTGAAGAAAAGAGTTCGTACATAATTTTCGTATCTCTTTATTTTGGAAATAAAATCATGTAACAAACCAATTTTAGCCGATAACGGTTTTTGAAAAACAGAACAACACTATAAATATGATGATACTATAGGTTAAATTAAGTAATCGTAATGTTTTAATAATTAATTTGCGATATAGTTTGTCCTACAATTGTATCATTTCTATCCAAAAATGACAGAATATTGCCTGGAGCAATTTTTGGCATCGTCTCGAAGCGTTAATAGAAATATCTCCGCAAAACATTTCAGCCAAAGTCTACAGCTGTAACTCTGATCGGGTTTTCAAAGTGTCTGCAGCGAAAACCAAATTCAGTGTAAATCTTTTAAAGGTTTTAATTACGCTAAGTGGGTGGTCGTAGGGGTGGCAACATCAATCTATTTAATGTGAACTCCAAGACCCGACGATCCGGTACCTGGCAGGAACAAAACGTTCCGGTGTATCCTTTTTGACGTCATTCATTACGGTACGTCTTCAACACAACCTACAGATGAATTATTCAGAATTTGAATTGAAGGTACGTTCGTCAACTTATGTCGTTTATGTTTGCGTCACAAATTTTCCATTTTGACTTTTTTCTGCACTTGTACATCAAGGTGTTTCAATTTGTTGTCTACTCGTATGTACCTACATTTCTACAATGTGTCATTCACATTTTAGTATGCACACATCATTGCACTAACATCGTACTGTACTGTAGCTGGTTTCATAATACAAAAAGCACATATGTATATATTTTTGTAACAGTAAAATACCACACGGTGAATTCGCTTGAACAATAAAATTAAACGTGAAATTACCTGTCTTTCTAACCTCCACAACACTTGTGTTCCAAATAAGACTTTCAGCTTACTACACATTTATCATCATACAGAGCGGCAGAGAGCGCGAGGTTCAACGCCAACTTGGTATAACGGTCGTTAACGACTCGTTAGTAATAAACCACACTTTTGTCGGAATTACGTCATTTGGACGTGTTTACACGGCGCTTGCGCATTAAACTGTTGTTGCGGCCGCCATCTTGATTTATCGTGGCAACGCTACGCTCGACAACAAGAATTGTAATAAAATTACCATTAGAAACGAAAGCGCATGTAATTTTATAAGACGACATATTTTTTGAACAGGCTGTCTTTAGTTACACTTTATAATTTAGTTCTGGTTTTGAATTTGATTTGATATTATGTAACAGACTCCGTGATGGTGTGTTTCCCGCCTCAAAGAATAGAAATCATACCAAATTAACTTCATTAAATGGTGTAGCGGGTAAGTCACGCGAAGTTTTTTCGACTTAGCCCAAATAGTTTTGGACTTATCAGAGGTCCTTGTTTACGGTCTCCTGCTGTTCGCAGCGAAGTCATAGCGGAGATGACATTAATAATAATAACATATTCGAGACATAGATTTCAAGACGGACAGAGTATACAACGGAACTTCTGATACATACAAATTATAGATTTCATTCTAAAAACATACATATACAAATAATACTAGTTTAAGACAACACTCTTATTAAAGATAATTTTTGTTCTAGATGCGAATCAAACCTACAGTCCAGTTTAGCAGTCAGGGTGAATAACCACTGGGCCAACAGGATAATCATTAGCTTGAAAGCTTTTAACTGTTATCTATACCTATATACATATAAATAAAAAACCAGTTCTGACTGATACATCCACGATCAAATCACGCAGCTGAAACTAAAAAGTTTAACTTTAGTAATGTATTTAATGATATAGATAAGCATGCTTTTGATATTTCATGCGTGAACGTACCAAACGAGTTGAAAGCTGTATGAGGGATCTTATTCCGTTTCATATTTGTTTTAAATCTGCTATATACACATGTGGATCCAAACAATGGAATGTAAAATACACAAAGATCCAATATCATCCACATTCCCGTTGCAATATGAGGAGTACTTATTCCTGTGGTGGATTTTCATAAAACTTGTAAGTGTTTCTAGACGTCACTCGATATATATATCTGTGAAATTAAACTACGCAAGTAAAGCCGCAGGTAAAAGCTATAGAGGTACATAATTATTCGCATCATTTCAGCCTACAGTGCACTGATGAATATATTTCATCTCTGAACAACACAACTCACGGTCTTATGTTTTTTGAATCGAACGAATACGGGGATTAAATCTTTTTTCCTATGTTCAATTCGCCTAGAATGAAAACTAATGAAGAACTAGTAAGCATGATGTTTTCACATGGGGCGTTGGACCGCTACGCGAAGCCCTTCGACAAAGTTTAACGACTGATTCGCCAATTAATGTACAGTACGTTTAAAACCATTTCTAAGGACAAAGACGTCAATGAATAAAATTAAGATGCATTTCTTTCGTCGGCGTCCTCATTTTACTTTTCTTAATTAATTCCCTTGTCAGTGCGTCCTCAGAGGCAGTTTTGTCGGATTGAGATAATCTATTTACGAATGATGAGGCCTATTATCCTTAAACTCCTTGAAAATGACTACGACCAGAATTTTAAGGTTGTTAAATGTTGTTGACGAATGAATTTTATTTTAAGCAGATGAGATGGGAAGTAAAAAAAATTTAATTCCTATAATTCAATATTAAAAATAAATTTCATAGACTATTTCAATTCAGCAGAGGGAACAAATGCTGAATTAGTTGAACATTATCTGTAACAGATATTCAAACGCTGAAATGTGATAACAATAAAACGGAATTCACTCATTTAATTCCACGAAATGGGAGAGGATAGCGTGCGACACAAATACTGACGAGAACAAGCGTTCGGACACAAATTCCCGAAATTGCCCTATCATTTGCTCAAGTCGAATTTCAATTTGGACGAGTCACATTTAAAGATCGTCAACTTGACACGACACGGCCGTGTTCACGGCACATTAGCGGCGGTTTTTTAACACAAACAAGCCCAAAACGATCACAAACTCGATTTACCTCATCATCACACTAATACGAGGTTAATGAACTTTAAGTGTATAAAAAATGGCTGCCATTTGCCGCGCATGTGTTCCCCTCTCGAGTGTGAACGTCAACTTGTGTTTAGCTGAGGAGTTTAGTGACAGAACGAAAATATGTTCGGGACATATAGAAAAAACATCTCGAGATACGTAAATAGAAGTTGGTGACATTAGCTTTCTATTAAATACAGATTAAAAAGAATTTAATCGTGACTGACGTTTACTATGGTGTTGCTACCTATGAAAACACCGTTAGTAACTTGTTTGGTACTAATCCCTTTACGAATAACTTTACATAATATAATAAATTTAATCAAATTTTTCAGGATAACACTATGGATACCCCGGTAAACGCTATTACACTAACTATAATTTTTATTTTTCTATTTAAAGGTGTGGTCGAGACAATAGAAAAGGTTAAATAACACGTTACGTGGTACATTAATCAACACTTACGACATCCACAATACAAAAACTATCTCGATCAGTTTTTGTTTCAACAACAGCAATATTTCGACAGCAATAAAACAGAAATAAACCGAATGAACTTTTGGAGAATCATGAACATATTTAAAAAAGATTCATTTATGTTACAGATTAAAAAAAAGGTGTACAAAAATTTGTTTAACCATCCGTTTGTTAATTCGTAAAAAGGGTGGAACGGGGTGAACGGGCCTTAGCCTCAAATCCGATATTCTGTCAATTAGTGAGCAAATTGATTACCTTTTAATTTGGGATTTTTTAACAAAATCTTTCTGAAGGTTCGGAGAGACATTAGGCGTTAAGTGGCCGTACTGTTGATTCAGTTAAAACCTTAGCTTTTTCGACATTCGTTTGAACATTTTGTCTTTTTTAAGTTTTTAAAATGTCACCTGTAATAAAATTCATCTATTTCTTGTAATCTTCTTGAGTTTCATTTATACCTCGTTCTTGGTGGCTAAATGTAGTACGTTCCCAAGACATGAATAATTTGGATCTTTATCTGTGTATCTTAATTAGCACGTCGCGGGACCACGTCTCCGTTTAATTCGTTATCATGAGCGGCATCCGTTTCACGCCGACTGCAAATTGGCATTAAGAACAAGGGTTTCAATTAATCAAATAAGGAAACGGGTATTTACTATTGTGTGTTATGTTATATACGTCTTTTGTAGAACTTGTGAGTAATATCTCTCTTAAGCTCTTATTGAAACTGCTCTTATTGAAACTGCTCGGTATAAGACTATCCCATTATCATCATCGTCATCATTGTTATTAATCCCTTTATCTTCAATCCTTTTATCATTTTGGAAACGGGTTTCCTCGCAGACTGAAGTGTTATGGTTATAATGTACCATGCTAGCCAAGTGCGGTTTGAGAAACTTTACAGGCCTTAAAAATATTTGTAAGCAGTGCAAATTTTCTCACGATGTTTTTTCACTGTTACAAGTGATCATTATCATCATCAGCCTTTCACGGTCCATTGTTGAAACATAGGACTCACCTGATGCACCTGGTGTGTATCTTTGCACCCTGTCCTTGGCTTGCCGCATTCAAGTTCTGCTTGCAATCTTTAGTAATCATCATCCCATCGAGCTGGAGGGAGAACTGTCCCGTTTGTCAAGCAGCAGTTTCTGCTCCAGAACTCACTTACTCCACCAATAGTCCGCACTTTGACAAATATGACCACTCCACTGCCATTCCAACATGGAATGGCCATTCCTTTGAGCTATATCGGTGACCTTTATTCTCTGTTCTCTGTCGAAAAGGTTCAATTTTTATAGTATCCCTTCGTGAAACGTCATAGCTGTCTGAGCGACTATGTAGTCATAGTCGCTCAGACAGCTAGTGGTCCTAGTGGATTAACCTACACCATTGTTTCTAGGTCTCAGCTTCATATGGACAACAACAACAATACAACAGTTGACATTTAAATTTAGAACTCACATTTTTTAAACAGGTAAGCGGTAGGATTTGAATCCGAGACTTCCAGCGGTGAAAGCTGATTTCTAAACCATGTGGCTATCATCATCTGTGTGCAGACACGTGTATAGAAATGGGCGATATAATTTGTGTATCTAACCCTTTAACAATGCCTCAAAATCTGCCTAAACTGTGTATCTAGTACACAATAGATTGTGGTATTCTGTTACCACAGCTGACTGTCGATTGTTCAACGTATGAAAGGGAATTGCTTAATGGTGTAAATATAGATTTGGGTAGTCTTGTATAATTGGATTGGACTTCTCTATTATACAATATTTCACATATATTATTTACTTTCAATGGGCTTTAAAATCAAATCACGTTATTTATAATATGTATTGTTTTTTTGTAATATCAAACAATACTGGTATAATAGGAATATACAATATGATAATCCCTCATATAGATTGTTCAGGTCTCTCGACCTGTTGAGGTGATTGTCTCTTGCGAGTTTACGAATAGTATATGTTGACGATTTCTTTTGTTCTTTTTTTATAAGGCTCATTATATAGCGCGTAGGTGTTTGTATAGATTTTTCTAAAAATGGATTTTGGCCAGGACTTTAAGGAGAAATTCAGTGTTTCGAATTTAATTTGCGAACACGATGTAGCGCTTATGATAACAATTGGAGATTTAATTATGCTAATAATTCTAAATTATATATGAGAGGTTCGAACGTAAATTTATATGACATTTATTATGTAATTATTCATCGAATAATGATCATTTCAATTTATATAGTTTTTGATGAACGAATCGTCATATATACGATGACGCATAATGATAATGATGTCTAAACTGTTTTATGTCTCAGCACACCGCTCTGACCTTGGTCGTAATTGTCCTATATCAAGACGAACTAGATTGCATTATTATTTACCCAAGTTTCTTGATATTGATGTATTCTTTGTTAAAAAATATAAATTTTAAAACGAATTATTGATAATTTGTTGGAAAATAATAAAATCAATAAGTTGTTTAATTACATTAAAATGTTAATTGATAGAACTTAATGAATAGTGCCTTCATAAATTTTTATTTTATTTGTTATATCCTTCAAGATATATACGAGAGCCGTGAGTGTCTGTAATTGAAAGTAATTTAAATTATCATATGTAATATTGTAGAATATATAAAGCGAATATTTCGTTGGAAATTCTGAATTTAATAAAGGAATAAAATGCAGGAAAAAAATATGAAAGTATCTAAAATTAGAACACGAGCTTAAATTAAATTAATTTTCCGTCATTAATTTGGAATGTCTGGCTTGTCTTGAGCTGCCTGCAGCTAAGTTTAATATATGTCATCCGCATCCCCCTAACTCTATGTAGGGGTTGGTGGTGCAATACTAGTTGCCTAGATGAAACAGGACGGAAATTTCGCTGGATCTGTATCTTCTGCGAGTAGTATTTTCATATTATTCTGTTTACGTAGAAGTGATTTTTGAAAAGATGTGTAAAAATGAGATCAACAAAATATTGTTCTGGAATTTTTTTATGTAGAAATAGGTTTGCATTTGGCTACAATCCCACCTGATGGAAAGCGAGATGCAGCTTAGGATGTAGCATGCTAACCTAGAAAGTGCCTATTTACTCTTCTTTTGAACAATTCCAGGTTATACGAGTTATTATGCAAGATAGGGAGAATTACGATATTGAGTTATTAATTGAACTCTTTTAAGTACTAGTCAATTATGCAGTGTACTTAAAAATATCCAGATCTTTTCAAGAGCACTTTAAGGCAATGAGATTTATTTCGAAAACTAGCATTAGGTTCCCATTCAACATTGAGTTACTAAAGATTTATTAGGAGTCCAAGAAATAGAACATTCCCGAAAATAGTCCAAAGGAAAAATAAATGCTTAACTTTTAATAAATGTGACTGTTCTGCCACATCGGAACCAAAATTATCCTCTACATAGGGTATCTACTGTAATAATTTGCTCAAAGTGTCTCAGAGTCTACTATCTTGGGAGGCATAACGAATTAAATAGATAAAGCAAATTTGCATTGCGACAACCCTATCACACTGAGTAGGGTAACGGTTATAAAATATTCTACAGTGTCATAAAAGTATCTTGAATAACGAGCCCCCCGGGGCCAAGACGTTTTAGTCGCTGTATATTATTGGTGCTGTTTCAGAACACTCTGTATACGCTTAGCGGTATCTACTTGGAGGGAATTTAAAGAACAGCCCCTGTATATAGGGCTGTGTAAAGTAAGTATGAATATCGTTTTGAGTTAGAACTCCAGGGAAATGGAACCCGTCATTCTTTTTAGATGAACATATTTTAACATGTCTTCTCTTTTCTTTAAGTTTAAGCTTCGACTATGGAACATTTACTGCATATATTTAATGCTTATATTTCTTTTGCTATTTACGCCAACTGTTTGATCGAAGAAGTTGTCTTTACATATGTACACTGCAGACCAATAACTCAGTTTTGAGATGCAGTCATGCCCCCGAGACCAGGGTTGACCAGCACAGATACTGACTTTTGTAAACTGGAATCATAGGAACATGTAGATAATAATTTGAGTAACCTTACTAACTACCCCATTCCAACCAGTTAATACTTATAGTCTTACAGTCCTGTTCGGGGAACGCTGGAGTGGCATGGACGGTAGTAGACAATCATCACTACTGTGTGCTCCATTAAAATTCTCTCCACAGATTCGTACAGAAAAATCACATATTCATTAGAAAAATCCATCAATAATAAAACATTTACGGGCAGACATAAACATATATGCAAACACACTCTAATCGGACACGTGTACTAATGGACAGTGTATGCACGTTACGATTTCAATGAATATGGCTTCTATCGGAATGGAAATATAATAAATTGCATTGTAATATTGGCACGTTGTGTTCCCACGTTTGTGTCCGCTGATTGCGAACGTCAAGTCGGTTAATTACTGTTTGACTTTGTCATTACCATCGCAAACTGTTCGCTGCGAACTATTAATTTATTGATGATGCTTGCTCAAATTTTATTTAATCAACTTTTAATTATACTACCTACTAGCCGTGCTGCGGACTTCGTACGCGTAGATTTCGTAAGTTTTGAAAAAATAAATTGACATAACTTCTTTATTTGTTAACCGATTTAAAT
>DWJK01002333.1:0-14825 GCA_018248815.1 Croniades pieria auraria
ATTTAAAGCATAAGGTAGAATATTTCATTGTATTTCATAAATATGTGATATCAAATACTGCCTTTATAATATGTACATATTTATAGTGGTACTAATTAAAAATTACTTGTGTTTTTGAGATTTGTTTATAAGAAATGTATTCTTCATTTCTGTTTATTGATCGATTCTTTTCTTAAATATGCCTTTGTGTCAGTTTAACAAAAATGCATAAGCCGACCCACATTCAGCAGTATCAAACTTTCTAAAATATAATCATACTATGTTTCTTTCTTTTGCACTAAATATACAATAAGGAATTCTGACTGGAATGCACTATACTATACCGCTGAAGTTCAATGCAGCGTCAAAGAACGCTTCGTTTTAACTTTGACACAATTATACAATTCTCGATAATAGGAGAGATATGTATTGATGTGTGTGCGCGTGTGTGTGTGTGTATTTGTGGGACTGCGCGTTGATGCGCGCGCTTGTGTGTGTGCGTGGCGGTGTGCGTGGCGGTGTGCGTGGCGGTTACGTGGCGGTGTGCGTGGCGAGTGTACGCACGAGCGCGGGCGCGGCGCGCTGCGCGGCGGCGGCCAGCCCGTCGGCCTGCCGCTCGGCGCCGTCCGCGTAGCTGCTGCCGCTGCAACACGCCGCACGTCACCACCCGACACACTCCGACACAACATTGCACTGGTCGATTCAATCGTTCTATAGTTTTATCGCTCATTTAATTAGGTTGCTCAAAGTTGTTGTTCTAGTATCGACTCGCCGGGTCCCATACGCAGTAACCGGAGAGCGCCGTACTGCAAAATGTCTGTCTAGTCTGTAATACAGACCTGAGGTGCTTCGCCTACACAATTAGACTATCGAATTCGATTTCTTTTTAACTATTTATATCTGCTTAATGCTCTGCATTAGAAATGCACCTTGAATAATTATTACAAAATAACCAACTCACCCGATCTTGGTGTTCTCGTAGGTGACGTTGCGCGACTGCGCGAACATGTCGAACTCGTCCTTGGAGTTGCTCGGCGATTTTTCCGCCTGGCTGTCGTTCACCGCTGCGAATGCGAGAAACTAAATAGAACAGAGCTAACAAAACCACCAAAGAAAGCATTAACAAAATGTCAATACAAAATATGTTATATGCAGTCAACCCACTGTTAACTGCTGCTTTTACGTAAATGTAAGTAGCAAATTCTAATTATTACCAATATGCTAATGTAAATATCAAATACTAACTGCCCACATATTTGAATTATTTTTCTGTATTACGTTTCATCATCATCAATGCAGCAGTATCTGATAATTTGACTTTTAAGGCAGAAATTTAAAAATCGTCATACAATGCTGCAAATGGTCGGATACAATGGCTCAATTGCATTTCACTAATGCTGATAATAAATGACGTGATGATGCAATTACGCTCAGTACATTTGATAATACTTAATTAACAGGTACTTACGAATAATACTTAATTAACAGGTACTTACACAATTTGGCAACATCGGGCACGTCGTCGCTGAGGTCTATCAGCGCGTCGTCATCTGTCTTTGCTGTGAACAGATTAAAAGTTCGATTATGCATTGTTTAACCCGCAGAAATCAACTAGGGACCTCGTAACAATCACACAATAGCCATGTACTAATTGCATAAAAAGAGTTTGTTTTTTTTAATATATTTTTATGTTTATTTTAGTGTGAAGATATTTGACACGGGCGTAAAAGGAAAGCTTTGAGTCTATGTTATAAGGATTGGTAGATGGAATTTAATAGCGGGTAGGAAAGTGCTAATTTTATTTCTGCGAGTTATAATCGTGTTTGTTGTGAGAATGCATTTTCTGTAACTTACGTGAGCCGTTAGTGCCGGGCACGCCCATGGCCGCGCCCAGGATCGCTGAAGGGGTTGCGCCGCCGGTTGCTGCGTTCCTATTCAATCATTTATTTAAGGAACAGTCAGTTCGATTATTACTCACAGTCAGTGTTGTAGGAAATGTAATTTTAGACCTTTGAATGACTTTATTTTATGACCTCAAGAAAAGTCATTCACTACTAGTATTTTTAACAAACGGAACCGGGAAAACCGTGAGATTTCATAGTCGTAACTGGTGATAAGGAACTGTTGCACTTTAAAATATTTATACAATAAGAGTTCTTATATTTAAGATGAAAAATAATTATACAGGGTCGCACATGATGGGAGTGAAATTTTGTAAAATGGAAATAGGAACGACTGGGGCTCAAACGATCGTCGCTACGTCGTCGCGTTCCGAGAGCGCGGTACCTGTTGTTGAGGAAGCGCTTGTGGCGCAGCAGCAGGTTGTGCAGGCGGTCGTTGGCCAGCAGCAGGTCGGCGGTGAGCGGCGCGCCGGCCAGCCGCGCCACCAGCGCCGCCACGCGCGCCTGCATGGCGCGCAGCGTGTCCGCCAGCTCCTGCGCACAGCGGCACCGCTACACTGCGCCGCCCCCACCTCGGTACGACACCGCTACCCTCCAGCGGAACGATGGGGGGCGCTAGTGGCGAGCTAACCATTTTTTCCGTAGACACATATTTCGTGAACCGTTCGTTCACGCAGAAATTAATTTCACGCGTCGCACGAGTGAACGAATGAGGAATGAACGTGTCCCACTCACGTTGAGCAGCTCGATGTCGCTCTCGTGGTGCTGCGTGTGCGGCTGGCCGGTGAGCTCGTTCAGCATGTCGTTCATGACCTCCATGTTGCCCTCCACCACGGCCAGGTCCGCGCGCAGCTTGCTCGTCTGGTTATCTGACAGCGTTACCTATAACAACAAAACGAACTGAGCAAGAAGAAGTTCGGTATTATTTATTTATTCGTTATCGTAACACCTAAAAAACTAGGTAAGTTTAACAAAGGCAGACTTAATGCCTAATGGCATTCTCTACTAGCCTAACTTTGATGATGATAAAAAGAATTACTATTTATTTATTTAATAATTAGGTACACAAAAAAAATATGTCACTAAGTTAGCATGAACAAGGCTTGACAAACTTAAACTCAAGATGTGGTGAGGACGCCATTGTGAGCTTGAATGGATAGATAAGCGAATATATTCATAACATTATTAGCAGTGAATAAACCCAAGATAAGTAACCCGCGTAAATAACGGTTGATTTAAGTTGGAAATTATTTTTGATGTATCTTACGGTAAACAGGTTTGTTTAAATTTAAACGGTTGGGTAGACTCACGTGACGCTTTTTGTAAATATTACGCAAAGATAATTTGGAAGACATTTTTGTTCGACTTTGGACAGATAAGATTTTTGTTTTAACTGAACTAGCTGCATATACTCACAGTGCCAGTAATCTGTTCCTGGGTGGGGCGGTTAGGGGAGCCGGGCGCCACCGCGGCCCGCTGGGGCGACCCCACCACTGGCTCCACACCATCTGGTACACTCTGAAAATTTTCCATATATTGCCGTCAGTTTATATTATTTCCATTCAACTAGTATCGTATCACAATTGCAACCAGTAGACAGACGAGGCAGTGACATTCTTAGTATATGTTCTTACATTAATTACATTTTTTATATTAATATGATATGTTACCCTCTGTGGAGTGAAAATAGGTGCCATAGCGTCCAAGTCAGTCATCGGGAACTCTACGCCCTTGGTCCGTAGCTCGTTGTACACCTGGCCGACTCCCTGTAATTATAAATAAAAATCATATTCATAAGCAAATTAAAAAATTACAGAGAAAACATTCTTGTACATTTAATACTTATATATATGTATAATAACTGACATATCCGATATAATTATATATATGTCGGACATGTCAGTTCGGAGGTATAATAATCACTATCGCCAGACAGTGTGGATTAGTAATCGGGTAATCGAACAAAGAAACAGTGAATACACTATAATCACTTCTTATTCTTGACTTAATACTTCACGTCTTTCAAATTATCCTGCTTATAAAACACCAACAAACTGGGCAAACTAAACGAGTAAAAGTTCCTAGTGTAGAGGATCCGCTCTCTCTGCTGAGCTGCTCTGAGCTGCATACGAAATTAGCTAGCGAAGTTTTTTCTCTATGGATATGAGGCAACCATATACTAAATGTTCGGAGTACGTACATATAACCTAAAACCTCTCAAGTTCCGTTGATTTATTGCGTTATTTATTAAAATTAAACTGGTTTATTAAAATTCCTGTCACCCTGTTGACAATCTGATCGAATTATACGGAAACTGCAAACAACAACTAAATCGACAAATTGTTTCAGATACCTTTCCTGTTTGAAGAAACTTGTAATTGACCTTGACGGTACTTGTGAAACAATAGTATTGCATGCCACTGATGCTTATCGGCTAGTAGCGATTTCACCGACCCTGGGCGACACGACAGCCTTACTCACAGAGATTGTATAAAATTGTGTGGATGCGTGCGTGCGAACGTGCGTGCGTGCGAATGTACGTGCGTGCGTGAATGTGTGCAGTTCAAACTTATATCCTTACTAATATGATGACCCTTTCACACATATATAATATTTATTAACATCACGCCTGTATTTCCCCGAAGGGGTAGGCAGAAGAGTGTAGTACTGCTACTTTCATCAGTTATGTTATAGATCCCATAGAACGGGAGGTGAGCCTAATAACAAGAGCTACATCTAGAAATTTCAAGTGCTTTGAAAATGGTTACATATTAATAATATCTTTTTCTGTCATTATGTTAAGTATGTCAACACGTGTGCCAGAATTTCCTGCCCTTCCGAATGGTATAAAATAATTACAAAAATGGATTTATGTACGGGTGGGTTTTTTATTGTTATAATGTCATTAAAAATAAAAGTAAATGTGTGTGTATTTAGTACTATAGTACTCTACCGCAGTATGTAAACACCGCGATCAAATTAATAATAAAAACTTTAACGACCTCGGCTTGTCAACTGTTATTTAAAAAATAATTTCTAAATAAAGTTCATTTTCCTACTCCTTATAACAGATTATTTGTTCGGTTCCAACATTTATAACGGAACTATTTGTAATAGTTCCGTTACAAGTAGCGGCTATGTAGTCTATATATGGCAGAAAGCTATTCCTATTCTAAATTCGATTGTACTTAAAATAATACTTGTAGAAAATGGGCCTGTCGCCATTTTGTGATCCATGACGTAAAATGGTGACTATTGGACACAAAAAAGCTTTTAATAGATATAATTATTATAAAAATATTTTCATTGACAAGTTTGTTTCTATTCGGTCGTAGTCTCATGTCATAATCGTACATTTGCTTGTTAGTGCCGCCATCAGACAAATGATCTGCTTCCTCACTAATAGATGAATAATGATTCATCGTTTGGAGCCAATCATGTTTATTGACTTTTAGACACGACGACGGCAATACATTCAATATTATGAACAGCGAATAATTAAAAGCCTGTAAAAATAACAGTACGCTTATGGTTTAGGCTAAATATGTGGGCTATTTATTATCCTGCATAGTATTTCTTTTCGTACACCCCTGCTCCGTATCCGATTTCTGCTATTATTGATTCTTACCCTAAGGTTGTCTGGTGGAGATCGCTTGTTAGCGATAAGACCGCCTTTCGTGTGCCTTCGAAAATTTGTACTGTCACTGTTGTATTATCTTGGTGTACAATAAAGCATATTTGTATTTCCTTTTACAGTCATCAGCCCTATTCTTGTTCCACTGTTTGACAAGGATCTCGTCAGACTGGGAAAACAGTAGTGTATTCAAAACAAAACCAAAGAATGTAGAGATAAAGAATGAACTCCTCGGGTGTTGCGAATGTCCATATGAGATGGTGATCACTCACTTACCAGCAGGTGACCAGTCTGCCTGTTACTAGATTAAATATATAAAAGTAAAGAAAAATGAGAGTGACAGTAGTCTTATTGGAAGCTAAAATAAAATTTAATGCGCAGAATGGCACTCGTATACCTGCGAGCACTTATTTGCTTAACGATAACTGAGCTAATTGCCAATTGACTTCACGTCACCATCTTGATACCAACGAACTTCGCATACGTATGCGAAAAACATGTCATTGATCAAAATTAATACTGTCCACAAATGTTAATTAAAAAATGACAGTTTGTTTTTTTGTATATTTGGCCTGGCAAACAGGCAGACGGGCTACCTGATGATACGTGATCATCGTCCCTTATGGACATTTGTAACAGCTGAGGAGTGGTCAATGCTTTGCTGGGTTTGAAGTCATAGTGTTCCGCGGAAACCTCAGATAGAATCTCGTCTACTGTGTACTTAACCTAATGTATACAACATCCATTCTTATTGCTTGAAGTTAATAGTTGGAATAATGTAGTTATATTTCGAATCTAGGAATATGTTGATCGAGTTATAGGGATCGAAACTTGATATATAATTATCAATGTGCAATGTTAAATTTGACTAAGATTATGTAAGTCACAAGTATGACGCTGGCATGAGAGGAAACTGTCTTGTTTCATTACAAATTATAAAGACAAATGTGAACACTGTTTTATAAAGCCCAGGGTTGTAATATCTTTACTCGCCTGTAATTCGGGCTGGTTCTGGAACGCGTCGGCCCAGCACTGGATGAGACTCAATACCTTCTCCTGGACAACTGTCGGAGGATCGTTTTTGGGACCGATAAGTTTCACCTGCAAACAAACAAATTCAACAGTCCATAAGTGATTCAGTGATATACTTTAATTGATTGATTTATTTATAATTAATGAATAGGTTAAATGTATATGTGAACATTAGAATCATGTTGTTAATCCAAAACAAGATTGACAACAATAATTAATTAATTAGGTTAATTGTTAACGATATTTTTTTCTTTTTATAAATTCAGAATTATTAAATGCTTTTGTAATAAATAATAAATAAATATTTAAGATTTTTATGTGACGTAATGTACGCCATATTGTATTCTGTCTAATAAAAATAAATCACATGACAGTTTTTACGTAAGAAAACTTGCATTATTTGAATAATTCCAACTTCGACAGAATTCTTTTGAAACAAAACAATGTGGTCTATCCTGTGACCTTATAGACCGGTTATTTGTTTATGTCACTTGCTCAAGGATCTCGTAATAATATTGCATAACTTATAATTGGAGCATGGTAAACAACAAATGTTGCTAAAAACGAAGAAACATGTTATTATCAATAATATTCTTGTATACGAAGTAAGCATATCTACAAAGAATATCTGTTGGCTATAATGTTACTTAGCAGAGCCTCAAATTACTGTGGTATGTATACAGTGTCAATTGCATCATACTTAACATTGAATAAAGCTTGTTCATTGGATGATGAGATGTATATACTCTTATGTAGGTTGTTTTCCCAGTATCATATCTCTGTAGGGTATATAGTCAGTGTCATTCGAAGTAAATGATTGAGAACTTTTCCATTTGAAAGGAACATAAGGGATTACAATACTCAATATTATTTTGGTCAACGATAATTACATAATTATGGCATAGGTACTAAAACCTATGTCCAGCAGTGGACTGAGATAGGCTGCTGATGAAACCAAAATCATGATTTCTACAAAAAACATTTCGGTTATAAAAATGTAATTTTCATAATTATGTATTGTAAAAATTGTGCTTTGTAGGCTTTAATGGGAGGCATGAAAGAGGTCGAAAAAGACAAGAATCAATTATAGACAACTATGAAAAAGTTTTGTTACCCAAATAATAGAAACAATAATTGAAAATCCCAAATTCTTTTAGAACATAATTTTGAAATAAATATTCAATACTGCACATTTCTGAACAGCAATTGAAATGTTATTCAAATATAGCAAAGATGCAAAATTTTGGTAGTGACATGAAAATGTCGGACTCTCAGTATAAGTAATAGATGATTAACCTTGACAACACATTGTGCAATACACAAGATACGAAGTTAATTTGTAGACATACCGACATAAGGACTTTATTCTGTCTTAATCACCAGAAACTTCTACAGCTACATAATAACATAACATGTTACAGTTCCATTGATGACCTACAAAAACAATTTTTGTGGAAGCCCTTTGAATGCTTGACCCAAGCCAACAGACTGTTAATTACTGATGTATACATACTATATGCACATCATGAGCACTGAGTCAGTGTTATAATATAGACTTGACTTATCAACTGAAAGAAATGATCTTACCAGACAGTAGTGACTTATAAATGTGAGTAAAGAATATACACTATACTGTGATAAACACTAATTTATTTTTAATAACATTCATTCTATTTACTGACTGTCACAATATCGACCACTTTAAACAACTGTCAGTGACACTATAATCCTAAATTGATCATTTTGATACTATCAAACATATAATTTATGGACTTGTTTAAAACGAACACAGCTAGTTGACACTAGA
This sequence comes from Croniades pieria auraria, assembly GCA_018248815.1. NCBI lineage: Eukaryota > Metazoa > Arthropoda > Insecta > Lepidoptera > Hesperiidae > Croniades > Croniades pieria. The sequence continues at coordinate 8,354 of DWJK01002333.1, forward strand.
GATGACATGGTAATTTATGCTAAACCATGTACATACCTATATACACAAGTCATTGTATTAATTATTTACATGACATTCAAGATGACCTCACACATAAGAATAGCTAGTCTGTTACATATTTTATTATTATTGTATATGTAACGTAACATCACGCCTGTAATCCCCGAAGGGGTAGGCAGAGGAGTGTAGTACACTCTCATTTTTCACCAGTTACGTTTAAGTCCCATGGAATAGGTGGTGAGCCTATTGGCATACACCTGACACTAATCTAAACTCTGAGTCACTACTAGAAATTCTAACTTAGAAAATACCAATAATACCTGACTCGGGATTTTAAACCAGGACCTTCCGATCGGAAGTCGCCCTTGCTACCACTCGACCAACGAGGCAGTCAATTATTATTGTATACGCCATTTGAAATCAATTTGCATCTTTTAATTTGTTTCATAATCACATCACAACATCAGTGTAAGTCCATTGCTGCACCTAGGCCTCCCTGAGAAGTCTTTACATATAAATCCCATGTTGTTTTCACGGATTAGAGATCACACAACACAGCTTCACATACTGACTATGCTGGAGCCTGTCTGCGGCCAGGACATTTATGCTGTGCATTAATCAAGACGAGACAGAAGAAGAGACAATTTTCCTCTCACAATGAGAGGGTTAACCCCATAGTCTCCCACACTGTCCAAATGTGACTTGGCAGACTTCATTACTTCTGCAGGTTTCCTCAGAATGTTTTCCATCATCTCTATAGCAAGTGATATTTAATTTTAAAACAATTTTTGTAAGGTGTATGCCATGGATTTGAACCCAGGACTCCCGGAGTAAGAGGCTGAATTTTAAACCACTAGGCTATCACTGCACACTATGCTATCCCTGCATTGTAATAAAACTGTATACTGCAAATAAAATTTTACAAAATTTTCACTTAACTCTTTATTTTTAAATTTTTTTTATTTTTATGGGAAATAGACACTGAGAGAATTATAAACATTTAGAATGTGAGCAGTAATACAATTAACCACATGAGCTATAAACATCATGAATATGCATCTATTTCATTTCTGTATAAACCAATTTGATGAACAATGTAACATATTACAATTTGAATGAAAACATTAGATAGAAAAATTCCTATGTCATTGAAGACAATTGAATAAATGGGTGAAGCATGGGACAATGACATTTTATCTGATTAAATCTTGTCTCACATAAACAGATAATTCTACATACTGATATATAATACTTTTTTAAGTTTGAATTAAATACCTATTGATGAAAATTTCCTAATTTCCTTTAAGTAATATTATTAGTTACTGTAAATATTTGTGTACAGGTTTGCTATAAACTTTTTTAATTTGTAATGTTACAACCTTCACTTGATAATTGAGTTTTGGTGATTTAATGTTAATTGTATCATCTAATGGATCTTAAAAAATTTCTCCTAATTAATATTACACCACCCCTATATATCACTAAAGAGGAAGGCAGAGAAGCATAACACTTCCAAGTTTTAACTGTTATGTTATATATCATACACTGGGTGTGAATCCAGGACCTCTTGTTCAGCAGTCCCAAATTTCCAGCAAATTGTCTATAAAAATAATTTTTTTTATAAAAATGATACAGTTACAGGTCCACATTAAATATCAACATAATTAGCTTTTATATTCTCGAATATGAATGAATCATTTTATTTCAGGAAACAATAAATGAATTTATGGACATGTGTGGTCAGTCTATATAATATTGATATGATACTTAGACCAGTGCTTGTGCCTTCGTATAGATCTGCACATTTTCTGCCTCCAAAAGTAGCTCATGTTTTGACTAAAAAATAAGCTATTACAAGTTTAAATTTCATAAAAACTTTATTATTGCCAATTTTGCAATATGAATAATGAAGTAAGCATTTAAAAATGATTTTAAAAACAGGTATTATTATTTTTAAGCAATATTTAGTAACCTCATTTTGATTCCTATATTAATGGAATTTTCTCTACCACAAGACAGAACTGTATTAGAGCTACACTATACAAAAACAAAAATGTCCAATGATTACTATCAGTAATCCAAACCTCCCTGTCACTCCCTCTGTCAGCAAGCTACCCTCTTCGCTTGAAGAAATTCTACTATTGCTGTCCAAAGATAGTGGCCTGAATGGACAGTTTAAAACATGTTTAATAAAACTGTCTTATCAAATGCAGTAAAAATGTCATAATGTGTTTTGCTATTAAGATAGAAATAGAGAGCTCTTACCAACTCTGAGATGAACTCCTTGTTGCAGACCAAAACATGGAATGACTTTCCACAGTTTTTAACACAAGTTTCAAGAACAGTAAGGGTGTACATGACCACAGTATAATTCTTCCCAGCACTCTGAGTCAGCCTCTTTCTAATGGCCTTTATGGCATCTTTTGGTCCATCAGTGCTACTATTAACAATATCACAGATTTCCATATTAAGGGCCCAATTTTCGGACGATAACGAGCCATCTGTGGCTTGTTCTGGAAAAAAGGAAGACAAAATCAAGAAGTTATATCTTTTTAACAATCAAGTCCTGTACTTACAAATATTGTCTGTGGTACTTGTGTACAGTGGATATTATAATTTACATCATCTAATAAATGTCGATGTACCTGAGTAAGAGTGACAAAGAGAAATTTGAAATTCGTAGTGCGCAACAAAAACGAAAGGATACTTTGTCCCAGTACTCAGTACACAAATATTGTGCAAAACAAAGTCTATAAGAACTTACCTATTTTTTGACCAACCGGCGTAGCAAAGGGATTCCCTACCCCGAAAAAAGACATTTTTGAGAGATGATAGAATATTTATCAAAATAATTTCACTGATTTCACTTGTCATTAAAGTATCAGAGTTGTTATCTATAAAAGCGTGTTGCCTGATGCAAAATTGCAAAAAAGAAAACAATTAAATCTATTAAATTTTGTTTCAAAATACATTTGTTATAATACACGTTTGTTACAAGTAATTAATACAGTAATCTGCACTAAATTTGCGCTTAAAATGTGAATACCTATTTAAGGTCAATTAATCATTCATGACGCATATTTTAATTAGTGCCAATATTACAACCGCTTACATTGAACCTACCCGAGTTAATTTCTTGTTTCCTAGCAACTGTTTCAACCTGCAAACGATTTAGAATTACTCTTGCCCTACTTTGCTTTAATCATAAATAATCGTAAATAAGAACTACATATTATAGACAATGACGGAAACGGCAACGTTGAATAGTTTAATTATCCACCCCGATATTGAACCCGGCGTAATAGACAATGCGATGCTTACGCGATGCATTTTGGAATATGGTATACTGTTTACATTAGTTATAAGATTTTCTTCCATGGAATATATTCCTATTATAGTTTTACTTATTGTAAAGGCAGAAGGTGTAATAAAAATTCTTTATTTTGTATCTGCGATTGTTGTTATAGCTATTATTTTTAATGTAACTAACATTTTTCATGTTTCCTGTATTCGCTACAGAGTTGTCCTAATTTAAACATGCTATCAGTTTGTAAACTGTACTAAATGTTTTATTAGAAGTGGTTTACCCTCAAAATAAAAAAAATGTTTAAACTAAAAGCAGTTATGTCCTCCTCAAATATGTACATTCCTTGTAGGGCCAACGGAAGAAGCAGGAAGACTTTTTGCTGAAGAAGGCGTACATTTAGATGAAGCGCCAATAGTTCGACTTGAATTTCAAAATATACTTAGGATTGATCATCTTTGGATGTTGAAATCCCTTCGAAATTTAACCCTCGCACATAATTTAATTGAGAAGATTGAAAATTTAGAGCAATTAACAGGTCTTAACGAATTAGATTTGTCTTTTAACAAAATAGAAAAAATCGAAAATTTAGATGTTTTGGTCAATTTAGAAGTATTAACGCTTTTTCATAATAAAATAAGAAAATTGGAAAATTTGGAGACATTAGAAAATCTACTGGTTTTTAGTATTGGAGACAATCTTATTGAGGATTTTAAAGAGGTGTGTGATTTTTTAAATTCAAATGAAATTATTACCTCCGTAGTTATTCTATTTCGGATATTTTATAACGATTCTCATGATTATATATCAATGAAAACTATAATCATTGTAACATAAATGATCTTTTATTGCCCCTTTTGACCTTCAGATGGCGTATCTCAGGAGATTTAGAAAACTTCGATCAGTAAGTTTCAAGGGAAATCCTTGCTGTGACGATCCAATGACGTATGAATTTCTTCGATCAGCTCTTACCAGAGTTACATATATAGATTACAAAATAGTTACCGAAGAAGAAAGGGAGAGTGGTCAAGCGTTATTTCGGTAAGATGAAATATGTCGTAAAATAATATATACATATGTATTGTAGAGTTGTATTTAGTTTTAAGTTTGTATTCACATCGGATTAATATTTTGAGACATAAAATATGTAAATGTTCATTTAATTGAAAAAAAAATTGCTCATAGATGAAAAACAATTATAAGTGTTGCAACCGTTAATAAGTTATTTAATCAATAGAATTTTTAAGTCTTCTTTCTTAAGTGTTTTGCGAAAAGTTTATTTCTGAAACCCAACAGACACTTATGGATGTCCATCTCTACACAGTTGGTTTGGCGACATTTATATTTTCTTTCTCAATCCATTTGGTTTATGCGCTTAGATGTACGAGTAAGTTGAATGTTTTAAAAAAGTTAGACTGGCAGTGGAAAATAATAACACCTTACTCCTAGAGGTCCTGTTCCCGAGCTGATGAACACTGGCTTTAATGCTTTGTAGCCAAAAACAATAATAAGTATACTAAGTATTTCCTAGTATACGAGTGTCATGTCCGAACTTGTGTTGTTCTCACTACGTCTATTTTCTATTTATTTATTTATCCTTTATCGTTGGTAACTTAATGCCAATTGGCATTTTCTACCAGTCAACCCAGGTGATGATGAGAAGTTGGGGTAGGTATCTAAATCCATGTAATTTACAATAATGATAGTAAAAATAAAAAAAAAAAACATATTTGGTTGATATATATAGTAATATAAGACATGTATAATAGTCCATGTATGACATATACAAACATTCACATCATACATACATACGTACACATACATATACATACATACCTACATATAAATACATACATATACATATATACATATACATACATACATATACATTTTATATCCATTATGGAAGTATTATTAAAAGATATTAAGTTATAACAAAAAAGAGGTAGTGAATAGGATGGCTAATAAAAATCGAATAAGGTCAAAATAGATACATTGTGATGCAAAATCAGCAAATATTTTGTATTTAAGTGGTTTATTGAGAAAGCTGGACGAAGCAGACGAAAAGTCAGAGAAGGCACGTATTTCCAAAGAAGAATATGACGCCAGGGTGGAATTTTATGCTCTCTCGTTCGTGGAGTACTTGAGCGGGCCGGAGTTACTTGAATCTATGTTCGAGAAAGATCCGGATGGTACGCTCCTGCTTAAAGTCGGAGGCGAGCTGATAGGATTTTATGAGCAGTAAGTGTTCTTCATTATCTAAACTCTTATATCAATCATTCATAGTTTGGCGCGGGTGGAGGATCTGAACCTTAAAACCTTTGCTTGTTCGTATGATTCCGGCTTAAGATAATTTAATAGAACCATGTAAATTTTGTTTTAGATATAAAGAGCAGTACATAGAAACTATGGTTAGTCTTGTAGAATTTGCCCAAGACGCTTACAACGCCCGTCAACATGAAATCAAATTGTTTAGAGACCTCGTAGAGAACGCACTGGAAGACAGTGTAAGGAAAAGTAAAGAGTAAGTTTATAGTGACTTTCTTTTGGAGAATAAATTGTTAATGAAAAAATACAGAATAGCAAATACACAGAATTCAATTGATTGATAATGTTGAGTAATGGAATAATATTGGGTAAATTGTATTGAACATTTTAGAATACAAATATCACTACCACTTTTTGTCAATACAATCATATGCAAAATAAAAATTTACGTTTATGTGAAGTAGGTAATAATGGCTTAGATAGTTGCCATCTCTTAAAAGTTCTAAGCGATATTGATAGAATTAGAACCCACAGTTCTATTTTTTTAATTTAAAATTATTGTTTCCCAGTGTTGTGGCTGATTTCGAAACGAAGAAAAAACCTCTGTTTGATCAGATGAACCAAATTATAACCAGATTCACAACCAAACAAGCAACAATTGAACAGTTGGAGCCAAATATAAATGACATCGGTGAAGCTTTCAATGACCTGCTGTACGACTTGTGGAAGAAACTTATGACAATTGAGATGCAACTGTACGAACAGTGTGAGGTTTGTGTTTAATCGTAACATCACGCCTGTAATCCCCGAAGAAGTAGGCAGAGGAGTGTAGTACACTCCCACGTTTCATCAGTTATGTATAGGTACTATAGAAATTTGGAATTAGAAAAATCCAATAGC
>DWJK01002334.1:0-14824 GCA_018248815.1 Croniades pieria auraria
GCTCGTCCCCCTGACGGCCGCCCGCTCCCGCGGGAGCTGGAGGGGTTGGACGATGCTGTCTAGCATCGATGGTCGGCGAGTGAAGACCACTGACCGTAATACCCTCAGTTAGACGGGGTGAAATCACCGGGGGGCGGTTGACCCCTCAACACTGCCCGGATAAAGAGGAGATCCTCGAGGCCCATAGTCTTGTACCCGTGCGGCGAATATCCGCCGCAGTGTACAAACGACCGCTGCTGCTGCTGCTGTTGCTGAGGTAGAACTCTTAACACTAATTTTGCCTGGACCCTTCCAGTTCTAAAAAGAGACCTGTGCCCAACAATGAAACAATGAAATATTTGAATTGAAAAGATACTAAAAAAAAAACTAAGTTACTGGGTGGTTTTTATATAAAAAGCCATTACAAACATCTAGACGATCCATCTGTAAGTAGCTGGTTACCGTCGCCTACAGATATCAGCAATATTAGAGGATTTACAAATTTTTTATGTCGTTTACCGATCATACAAGTACCTATACTTTGATAGCAACTGAATAAATTATTGTTACTTCGCTTAAATTATTCACCTGATTATGAAAGCACGCACGCGACCTATTTGCCGCTTCGCCGCACATGTCTTAAAATGGAGTTAACACATAATTAAGAGGACATGAGATTTTCATCCACATCACCCACGTTTACCTGTTCACCGTTGCCTTATTTAAACATTAGTCTTTGCTTCGCTTTTGAGTCGACCACCCCACAAGTGCCATGAACATGAAAATACTATGTAAGTGTACAGAATTCACTAAAAATTCTTTTTTATACATCTATTCACACAACATGTTAGAACAGGAATCACTGATAATATTGTTATTATAACTAGGACGCTAACATTATCTGTGTTCCCAGTGGACACAAGTGGAAACTGAGAATGAGATCGTTTAAGGCCATATGCCTTTACCCATTAAGGCCACAAGTTTGTAGTGTGAAGCCTATGAAACCATCCAACCCGTAGTAAACCCGGCCTAGCAGACTTCACCTTCTAGATCTCACTTCATCTTCGCGACGATTATCTTCATCGTTACAATGCTAGATATAAGAGTAAATCATAAGAAGTCACATATATCTTTTAAATCAAAAGTGTCTGTCACATTTTGAGCTTTAACCGGCCTGAAATCGTAACCACTAAGTTATCACGGCTTTTAACCATTATAAAGTTATTATTATTATTTATTCACGTAATAAAATAATAATTTTTCAATAATACCATTGCACAAACAGGTAAAGCGAAGAATAAGCTATTAGATCTATACGGGACAATAGATGAGAAAATATTACAGCAATTCGGATTTCGGGTGCAAGATGTAACGCTGGAGAAAATACTGGTTTATTTATATTCACCAAAAGATTCTTCCAGCTTAGCTGTTACGAGGATTCTTTTCGGTGAGTATTTTATTTATATCGACCTGTTAGTTTCTTAGAACGTCTGAACCAAGTTTGTCATCTCTAAACTAAAACGAAAAATATTTTACTTTTCTATGATAATGGAAAATAACACAATGTATGTATGTGAGGTTTAATATTCATTGCTTAACTAAAGGTTTTAAAGGTCCAACGTAATGACTGGTGACATATAACTAATGAGGTAATTTACATGAATTATTATTAAAAAGCTATTAGATCATCTCTAAGATCAGACTGAAGGCAATTTACAATGCACACAATGTAAAATGCCTCGTTGGTCGAGTGGTTGCAAGCGCGACTGCCGTTCGGGAGGTCCTAGATTCAAGTCCCGGGTCACGTACTATTGGGTTGTTCTAATTTAGGATTTCTAGTAGTGACTCGGAGTCTGAAATTGTGTCCGGTGTATGGCAATATGCTCACCACCTATTCCATGGGACTTAAACGTATCTGGTGAAACGTGGAAGTGTACTTCACTTCTCTGCCTACCCCTTCGGGGATTACAGGCGTGATGTTACATTGTTACAATATATAATAAATCGTTTAAAAGGTTTTTGCATAAAAGGAATAAAGGAGAAAGTAAAGTGAAAAGGAAAATGGGTATTAAATTAAGCAATCTTACGCATAATTTTAAGAGTAATTAAATAAGTCTTATAATAATTAATTAAGTTTTTGCACACTAATGTGTTCATACTTGCAGGTCTAGCAATGTTATTTGACATTCCCGACGAGCGAGGTGGCGCCAACATGAACGCGAGATGGGGAGACCCCACCACCTGCCATTTCCCACTCCTACCCTTCATCAGGGCTCTTCCCATGCCCTACATGGCACTTGTGTATATGGCTCTTTGGTTTGGTGAGGATTTAAACATTTTATTTATTAGGATTATGCATGCGACAAGCCGAGGACAGAGCGCGATTACGCTCATTGTAGGAGGCCTATGTCCAGCAGTGGCCTGAGATAGGCTGATGGTAATAGTTTACTTAGCATATACATTGTAGAAACTTTATTATTTTAATAAACGGATAATTAATTAGACCCATTGATAATGAACCTCAGTAAAAACTTTTAGATATACAGATAATTAAGTTACAGTCGACTATTTTGTGTGGAAGGCTTAGTTAATTTAAAAAAAAATCCATATTCATTACGGAAACACCTTTTTGTGCCCCACTGCTATTTATCCTTCCAAGTAAAGGAGATGAATACGTTATATAAGCAACCGAAGGAAATAACGATGCGTTTTACAAAAAATCTCTACAAATTGTGTATAAATTAAACAAGAAGGACTTAAGTACCTAAGCATTAAATATGACTGTTACAGCCATCCATTACTCTGGATTAGTGACGATTTGGTTACAATTGACTACGATTCCATATTGCTTATGTATATTACGTCTAAAATAGGTCTAAATATAACCCTAAACTTAGCCGGTCAAGGCGGTTTCTAAGGATAGAGATATTTGACTTACCGTGTTCTCTGTCTACACCGTAAGGAACCGGGCGTGAAACTAAGAAGTATAGCCTATTAATGTTGAGTTACGATTTGATCGTTGGCTAGCCTTCGATACAATGTTTTATAAGATTAATTATTTCCTGTTTAACCGGTCAAATTTAAGCTATAGTAACCGGTTAGAACATAGAAAGACGTAAAATCACGCCTGTAATCCTCGAAGGGGTAGACAGAGGAGTATAGAACACTCCCACATTTCACCATTTATAAAAACATGATTTTTCACCACAACTATTCCTGTTTTTTTTTATGCGAGTAGCGTATTATTTGCTTTTATTGTACTAAACAAACTTACCTACCGCGTTTATGAAACACTAATGATAAACTTCAGTTCGAAAATAATCCTAATTTGGGTTAGATTTTTTAACACAAACCGAATAAAATGCTTTTTTACTTAAAATACTTTTTTAAACTTACAATTAGCAGAAGGCAATAATTTTTTTTACACTAAAAAGTGTTCTATACCTAGGTACGTGAAACGGAACGAATATTACGATCACCGTTACACGTTTATATTTATAAAAGAATACAACAGTAAACAATTTACTCAAAAATTTATTTCGAATGAGCACTTGTATAACTAAATACATCTTCCAGGTGCTCTCGGAATAACCCTTGGTTATAAGTACCGCTTCAGTTCTGCAATGTTTGTCGGTTGCTACTGGTACCTGTTCCTCATCGAGAAGAGCTACTGGAACAATCATAGCTATTTATTCGGAATAGTTGCAGTACTTCTAATGTTCACTGATGCACATTATTATTGGTAAATATACAGGTTTTTATAGGACATCTGATTCCAATCTAGACATTTCTGGTGTGTCTAGGGAAACCACATTAAATATATTTTTGTATATTATGTGTTAGACTCAGAATGAAGGCCTAGGCCATACACATGGAGAATCCAAAACAGTCAATTCAAAACTGTTAAGCTATTTCAACATTTTAGGTCCATCGACGCTTTTTTGGATCCGACAATAAAACAAAACACGGTGCCCTACTGGAACTATTTCATACTTAAGTATCAATTCTTTATCTTGTACTTCATGGCGGGCGTGAAAAAGGGCAGCGCTGAGTGGCTGACGGGCTACTCCGTGCAGAACCTCAGTGAGCATTGGGTTTTTGATCCTTTCAAGTAAGTAGTTTGATTTGTTGGCGGAAGAACCTACAATAGTGCAAATGTAACCTCATTGTTTAAGCTATTGATTATACCAATATTACATCAGTCAAATCTGCTCGTGACAAATTTACATACAACCCCTAATACAACACTAATATATGGCTGGTTGTTTACCGCACCATGAGATGGTAGCACCCTGCCGTCAACCTATCTTGGTTCTGCCACGTAAACTAACTTAAGGAGAAAAAAAATTATATTCAAAATGAAACAGAATAGCATACTTTATCTGCATTCCCCGTAGAGCCATATTTCATCCTACAAACGGAACGGCGGATTGCGGCTTAATACTTTCGTCGAACCTGAGCCTATGTATTTAGTTACCTCCCTCTAAATGATAAAACCGAATTACAGATTTCATATTAATTGTAAATATCAAATAAGGCAAGAACTTCTAATTGGCTCAATAGTAGTCTTTGGTGACGTTACAGATGTATTATATTGACTCGAGCGTCATCAGTTTTTGCGATATATGTACATATGTATATATATTTGGTGGGAAGCAGGTTTTATTTTCGACGCAAAATTTAAATTTGAGGCTCCTATTAATGGTTTATTGTTTCTACGTCCGTGTTTTTTTTTTCGTTTTAATTTTTAAAGATCGCAATATAAATATTAATGTAATTAAGGAAAACCAACGTTCACCCAGAGTTGCGGAAGTACGTGCGAACATTCTGCAAATACACTGGCGCGCGCCCAACTAACCCGTTCTTGCTTTTGACGCGATCAGTTATTCACAAGCCCATTTCTATACACGTGTTAATCCCTTAGTTATTTCCAACGGACTTTGCACATTATAAATTTGAGTTCAACATACATAGATATCGGTGAAGAAAATATTTTTTTTATTCGATAATCGTGTGCTGTAATAAAATTAGAATCGGTTATGAATATGTGTGACTATTATTCTATATTTATTATGTGGTCACGCCAAGCCTTACACCGGCTGATATGGTATGAGAAATCTTCGTAAACGGAACGGGGGTGCATGTATAAGAAGCGTGATGAATGTATAGGAACCACGTTAGTTCTGTAAGGACAGAGGTACATACATATCTGTCATTTGGTGTTCTCTGCCTAATAGTAATATGCCTTATAATAGTAATATGCCTTATAATAGTAATCTGCCTTATAATAGTAATAATAACAAACAACATGGAATTCCGGAACTGGAAATATATTGACGAAAGACGTCATTATATGACGTAAAATGCCTTTTATAGCGTTTAGTCAAAATCGTACGCACGCAGTAGCGTCAACAAACATTTATCTCAACATTTATTCACTTTACGATCGCTTAATTCGAGGCAGTATTATTTCAACTGTATTCAACTAGTTGGGAAGCTGGATAATAACTTAATTGTCGGTCTCAATGTAGGGTATAAAAAAGTTTGTGTAGAAAATGTTATAAACACTGCACATCACGGTTTAAAATCAGTATGTGACAGAAGATTAAAATATTGCGATTATTTTTATTCCGTTATAAAAAGTTGGTTAGAAGTTATGTTGATATAAGGCAAAAGGAATCTTAAGAAATAACAGCAGAACTGATTTGATCTTAAGTACTATCTGGCATGGGATGCAGATACCTAAGAGGTACAAACTGTCTGTTATATCTATTAGTCTTATAAAGTTAAAGTATCCCCGTTTAAATTACAATAACTGATTGTTTCAAAGGTTGTTCCTCAGTACCTCGCAGACTGACTATTTGATAGTCCATTGGTTCGTTTTCGCGTTCGACCTAACTGTCGCGTTCTGGATGATGTGGGGCCGCACGCGCCACGTTGCCATGCTCTTTTGTGCACTCTTCCATCTCATGAACAGCAGACTCTTCAGTATTGGTTTGTAAATGAACTATCAATACCTTGTTTGTAGTAAGTTTATAGTATTTAGTTGTTTGTAAATGAACTGTAATAATTATCTATTACCATATGTATTAAAACATAAAATATTACCCTTTAGAAAAGTAATTGTTATTCGTGAGTTTTATTTTCGTGTCTTTACATTCATGCTGAAATGATGGCACTAAAGTTATTTAAATTACCATTCAAGATAAGCCAGTTTATTTTGCGAATTGTTATAAAGGATATATTTTTTTCAGGCATGTTTCCGTGGCTTTGCTTGGCGACAATGCCTCTTTTCTATCCCTTCGACTGGCCAAAAATAGTCATAGAATCCATGAAAAATCATTATTTACAAGTTAAAGAATTAACCTGTAAATATCTTCATCGCTTACAAAGATATAAAAATGTTAAGTTTAATCAAGAAAATGCCAAAGAATATGTGGAACATATAAAAGATACGGAAAAAGATAATCCAGAACAATTACTGGAAAAAAATATAGAACATTCAGAAGAGGAAATATATAAAGATACGTTCGTAAATGAAGAAACAGAAATTATTGATCACGTGGATAAAGAAAAAGTTGAAGACTTGTTAACAGGGAATAACAATGCAAAAATCTCCAGAAACATGAAAATTAAATTAGATGGTCATTTCATTGAAGAGGAAAAAAAATACAACACAAAGCTACTAACCGTAGCGTTAATAGTTTTCCATATTACAACACAGGCGTTTTTGCCGTTTTCTCATTTTATTACGCAAGTAAATATCAAAATACATGTAGATATATTAATTGCATGAACTAAAAAAACTAATTTCACGCGATTTAATTGTCTAGTCATTATTAATTGCAGAGTATTAAGTCTTGTGTAGGATAATTAATTATTTGAATGTGTACCCGACTTATATGTTGATATTCGGAACATACCCCAAATTTTTTTCCAATTATTTATTTAACATTTTCACAAAAATTTCAATTTAGCAAACAGTATTGTATTATCCAATAATGTAATGTAGTTGCACGAAATCTTTATATTCCATAGCAATAAAATATTTTACATTTTAGGGATACAACAACTGGACGAACGGTCTTTACGGTTATTCCTGGGATATGATGGTCCACACGTGGAGCACTGATTCGGTCGTGGTAAAAATCATTGACAATGATAAGAAAGTCGAATTTTATATCGATCCTTACCTTTATGCTCCAAATGAAAGATGGACTAGGCATGGCGATATGCTACGCCAGTACGTACATTGCTTGAAAGACAATTTAATATCTCAAGCCAGGAAGGGAAAAAACGAAGGCAATACAAAGAATGCTTTGTCAAACAATATTTCGATTTATATAGACGTGTGGTGCTCTATGAATGGTAGATTTACGCAACGCATGTTTGATCCCAGAGCTGATTTGCTCAGCGTCTCCTGGTCCCCGTTTAGACCCATGTCGTATCTAATGCCCCTTTTAGACGAGGCTCTAGGCTGGAGGGACGTCCTGCAGGATCTGAGACAGGAAGTCCATTCTTGGCACAAAACTAGCGACGTGATTTTCATTGCCGATTTCCCTGGTACAGTATTATTTTATTTCTAAAGTAAGTCGTAATTTTTTAAAGCATTGGCAAAAGTCTATATAGAAAAAATGCCGTGAATAAATAGAAACTTCATCAAAGTAAAAGGAGGTTTAAGGTTTTAAGGGAACTCAAATATGCAAACATGCAAACCTTCTCAAGAGCTTAGAGCCTCCCTAAAAATTAGGGTTACTGCAGCTTATCATGCTTAATTGAAACAGGTCGACACTAAGATTACTAAAAATCCTTGTGAACTTTGGCGACATATCGCTAGCTTTTGGTGGATTCGAACCCATCATTAATTAATGGGGCGAATCCTTTACTGGTGTCGCTGCTGCAGAAGCATTTTTTGCTACCTTTTTTTAGCAAACATACCACGATTAGATGCAACTGCAGTTGGAAATGACGTTACTGATAAGAATAGTAATTATATCAAAATAAATAAGTTCAGTGATTCTAATGTAATTTATTAATTAATTAAAACTTAGTTGCGCTATTGGACCAGATAATATCTCTCCTAGTATTAATAAACAGTACAAAAAAGTATTTGTGACTCTCTACGTCACATCTTCAACATCTCGTTAAAAACTGGAATATATCCAATGGAATGGAAAAAAATCTAGTCACTCCCATACCGAAAAATAAAAAAAAGGCAATGTTGAAGAGAACCGTTCAATAGCCATTATGTCATCTCCCGCTAAGGTATTTGAAAATATTTTGCACAACTACACTTACTCTCTGGTTGAGAAATTTCTCTCAAATGCGCAGCATGGTTTAAAGTAAAGGGATCTGTTAATAGAAATCTCTTAACGTTAACTAATTTCATTTCTTTAAAATTAGACAATTGCTCTCAGGTGGATGTACCATATTTTGACTTTAGAAAAGCTTTTGACAGAGTTGACAATGACATACTCCTATCTAAGCTTTCCAACATTGGACTTGCTCCAGACCTACTAAAGCTGATGGCTGATTTAACGCGATCGAGAATAATTCGTACGGTTAGGTCTGTATGAATCTCTACCGTATCACACACACTCTGGAGTGCGTCAAGGTTCGATATTTGGACCTTTCCTATTCCTTCTGATGGTTAACGACCTTCCGACGGTTCTTAAAAAAGCAGAGTGTCTTCTGTACGTCGATGATCTTAAGCTTTACGCTGGGATACGTTCAGAAGCGGACTGGTTGGCACCCCAAAAAGATATTCAGTTGATATATGATTGGAGTATTGTAAACAAAATGAAATTTAATAACTCATAGTATTTTGTAATGAGTTTTAGTAGAAAGCGGTACCCAATTATATTTAATTATAAAATTGATAATAAAGTCACGTCTAGAATGACAATAACAAAAGATCAAGAGTGCTTCAAGAGGTTAGGCTTCCTCTTTTAAAATGCTCATGATTTTAAGACTGAACAAGTTGTGCGCCTTTTATATAGTACACTAGTTCGCAGTAAATTGAAGGCAATCGCTAGCGTATGGAATCCTCATGAATCTACTTATAAGCTACTACTGGAGAAAGTTCAAAAGTCATTTCTTAGGGCCCTTTATAAACGCAAATTTGTCTACTATCCTTTTATGTATCCAACAGCATTTTGCCTGGGATGGCTGAACTTTAATTCTTTAAAAATCCGGAGAGCGAATGATCAATAGGGCATGGCTTGTAAAGTCTTTCGAGGTATGATCCATGCTCCCGGCCGTCATAATGAGTTGGTCCAATTTTATGCTCCTCATAACTACCTTCGTTGTAGGAAACACCAATTGCTTAATGTTCCTCTCAGCCGGTCAGTTGCACGCCGTAACTCCCCGATACCTCGTATATTATCCCGTCTGAACGCCTTTCTTAAAATGCATCCTGATTTTGACTTATTTGCCGACAAATGGAGGAAAATTTTAAATGTAATATAATTGTTATTATTCGATGTACTATATAACAGCTTTGTCTTTATAATTATAATCATATAATAAATGTTATTCTTCACAGGTTACGATTTGGAAAAGTTTATTCCTACTGAATTGGATAACGTTACTTTTACTGTATTGGAAGGATTAGTCGCGTACGAACCGAAGGTGTGCGATAATGTTGACGGACAGTCCTATCAGTTGGTGAAAGGAAATCAAATAAAACTAGAACCTGGGACTTTCCACAAAGTCATTAATATTGGCACAAAGCCTGCTTATTACATGCTTACTTTCGCAAATATGTCAGATACTGTTGATAACACTGTAAATAAGCACTCTTTGAAATTACCTATTGTTCAGGAACTATCCAGACGTGTAACCAACATGGTCACTTTTACTCAACTAGTTTTTTCAAATATTATACAGATGTTGTTTCAATTAACACAATGCGAAGAAATAAAATATTAATGTTACACTTTTTGCATTTAATTATGTTAGAGCATCTATTTCTACACTCAAAGTAACCGTCATACTATTTACATATGTTATGTAGAGAATAATAATCGTGCAACAATTTCTGTGTATTAAATAAAATTCTAAAAATTGTTTGTCTTTTTTATACTTAGATTTAATAAAAATATAAATATGTACGTCTTCTCGTGGAATAAATAAATTAACAAAAACACTTTTTAGCAACCGGAGAAATTTTAAGCGATCTTTCTGGTTGAAACAATTTTTGACCTCAGATTTACTCTGTGTCTGTATAAACAATGATAACATACATAACTATCATAACAAGCTTAAAACAGCGTTAACAGTTAACAAATTTCATTCAAATTTTTAACACCGATTTAAAAGTAAAACCATAGACAAGTTATGTAAGTTTTTTTCTATTTTATTCTGTATCCGCTGTCAGGCGCGCAGAAAACTGTCAAATAATTTTGAGAGGCGGTGGTACAGTGTGGCGTACGGAAGTGTCATATGTGGCGTGAGCCAACGTCGAACGTCGAGCATATGTTCATTCATCATTTGGTCTCGTTGCTGTGGCGAGTTAAATACGTTCGGACCCGAGCCGACGCCTCGTCAATGCGAATAAATAGTCAACGTTAAGGCAATCCGCGATCATTACTGAAATAAGTGTCACATAAGCAGTACACTTCTCGACTCGTAAAAAACATTGAACGTCTGTGATAAAAGGTACATAGGTATCTCGTTAGAATTTTTAGGTTAAATCCCACACCGGTGATATCAGTGCATCGTTTTGAACAGAAACCGTGAACGTGAGATCCTAGTGTAAAATTTGGGACTGAACGATGGAGTCGACTATGACTTACAGTTTGGACATAACGCCGAATTACTCATATATTTTCGAGTTTGAAAACGAGTTTATTCATCAAGATTATCGGAAATGGATGACAGAGAATTGGACGGTGGCTTTTTACTACGTTGGGGTGTATATGGCTTTTATTTTCGGGGGCCAATACTACATGCAGAATCGTCCGAGGTATGTTTATTGCAGCTAAACTTTGTTACAGAAGTTATGATTTTCTTTACCAAAAATTTGCTCATTTCTTTAACATAATATTAAGTGTCTTTATAGCTTTGTTAAACATATTCTGTGTGTGCTTAAAATATCTCAAGAAATAATTTTGGATATTTTTTTTATTTCTGACAAATGACATATTACTTGTTACATACTTTCGATATTCACGAGATGATAACGATTATTATATATGGATTTACAGTGGAGCCATTTATTTACAGAATTTACATTTAAATCCCGGAATTGTCTTTATGGAATTAATTTGAATGGTGTTTTATTGACTAATTTTTTTTGCTCTATAAAATATATGTTTATTAATAAAATCCTAAATACTGTATTAAACTTAACTTATGTGATCTTAGACTCGATACAATTCTGTTTAAATTCTTTTTAAAGACATTTTAAAAAAATTTAGTAAACTTGAAAACGAAATTTTTAACCGGTGTCAAAAAAAAATTGACATTCATACACTTTCACATTTTAATTAAAAAGAGAAATTTTAAAATATAATTCTTGTGGAAAAGAAACATCATATTAACTAATTTAATAAATTGTTATTATTGTATGTTAAGTTAATTTTTATAGTCGTATGTGAAGAAATGGACTCTCATAAAATTTTTTTACATACACATACAATTTAATAAGTTTATATATATTTGTAATAAATCTTTAAAATATTCCTTAAAAATTCTCAAATCAATAATATGATATTTCTCATTTTTTTAAATCCATGCTAGACATAATTTCAATGACCACTAGATTACTCTTGAAAATGAACATGTTCCCAGGTGTTTGCTCATGTACATGTTTCCTCGGTGTAGTTGTGCAAAACTGATGTTCCTAATCATGTGTTAAACATGATTGTTTGCTCTCTGTCTGACTGTGAAATTATTTATAAACATGTGCAATCAGGAATTTGTATGATTTTTATCAGAATTTTAGATCCGATCACTGAGACAGGTCTCTCGCGACATTATATTATGTACTTATATTTATTTATATTCTTGAATACTTTAAAATCACCTAAACTGATGATTCATGAGTCAACAGTTTTATATCATATGATGTTACAGCAAGAATCAGTGACATTGCTGTATCAGAGCATAAATATTCTTCCTAAGTATCACAAGTAGACTATCACTGAAGCTTTACTTACTATTATTACACCAATGTTCATAAATCACATGGACGTCTATTCTCCTACGAGTGTAGACTGGTTCTAGAAGATTCCAGGATTTTTTATGTCTTCATATGATAAATGATTAGTTTGTTATATGCGGTTATAGCCTAGTGGTTAAGAATTCAGTCTTTCACTCTGGGGGTCCTGGGTTCAAATCAATGGCGCACACCTCTTTACAAAAATGCATTTTAAATTTAAATATCACTTGCTAATGGTGGCAGGGTATGGCCTTAACCCTCTCAATATAAGACGAAACCCACATTCCAACAATGGCATGATAAATGGGTCAATCATTATCATTATTGTTATATGAATGTTTATTAAATAACTAATCATATGCTAAACAAAAAATTAGACTTTTTTCTTCATACATATAAGAAAATAAAATAAATTATAATCTATAGGTAACAAAACCAGTAAGTTAAGCTTCGCTAACAAGCTGTCGAAGATAAATCTTAGCTATTTGATGATAATAATAACATAGCATAAATATGAGCTAAATCCCACATAATTAATATTAAACACAATGATTATTAAATAATTATAAAAATCAGTTTGCTAAGAACCATGTTACCAGGTCGTATGTTAATATACATTTGCATATAGAGTGTGCAAATGATAGTCTTGTATATGTCATGGATGTCAAAAATATAACACATCCTTTTGATAATTACTCGAACAAATATAACACTTGAGGAAGGATTTGGGTTTCTTTATTGTTTGCTCAATTATTAGTTAGTGTTAACAAATTTATTGCTAATTGCTTAAAAGCAGTTTGTTCTAAAAAATCACCTAGTGATACCTGCCATGCCTGTCTGTCTTGTTCATGATATTAACAATATATTTTATGTGTAGAGAAGAAAATATGTAAAATGTTGAAGGAGAAAATATCTTTTTTTTTGAAAAATTGTTAAATATTATAGTTTCTTAGAATTACCACATTTACATTAAATGAAGTTATCATAACATTTTTTTTTTAAAAAGGACTGAGTGTGTAAGAAATTAAACAAAATAATTAGCTGAAAATCTATTCAGTACTTTTTGTTGACGCACATAGAACCAAGCTGTACCATTTAATTTATATAGTAGCAGTTGAATTTACTCAATAGGTACAAAATAGCATTTTCATAATCAAACATATTTTTTACATTGAGATACAAGATGTTTGTACATCAAATGTCATCACAGAGAATATTATTTAAGTGAAGTCTACAGGCAATTATCAGTTTTAATGAGTATCATTTAATTTATTTATTTGATTTTATTTATTTTCACATCGACTTGAAATTACAGTTATTGTGTTATATTAAATAACACTTGCTGTAATAGTGATCATTAACATTAAGGGAAATTTACACATTCTAGATTTCTCTAAAATGTTTACTAAGTCACCCTGCATTTATCATTAAAAGCTTGGTGTTTACTGTCACTAGACAATTAAATAAATATAATTACTCTTGCCTGTCAAATTTTCTGTAAATTATTTTAACTCATTCAACTCACTCAAGTCTGTTTTATTGCTTACATTTTATTCTAGAACATTCCTTGAAGCCTAACCGAAGATAGCCAATAGATATTAATATCATCATCTACCCTCTTTTTTGTTATTCCACTTATGGACACCATTCTCTTCTCTGAAGTTTTTTACCCTTGATTACATTACCATTAGTCAATGCACCAGGAGGAAAGGCAAGTCTCGAAAAATGTTTCATGACTTACATGTCCATTCTACCAAGACTACTATGATTTCTGATGTGTGATTTTACTAAAGATGAATAATTTAAATTAACCTGTACCATACCTGGTTATAGAAAATCATAGCAAGTACATAGTTAGAACTAAAATGATTATATATTTATCATTATTAAATCCTCACACTATGTCTTTCACGGTGTATGCAGAGGGAACAATTGCCATTACATATAAGCTTATTTTATAAAATAATTGCATGGGAGTATACTACACTCCTCTGCCTACTACTACGGGGATTACAAGCGTAATATTACGTTTATTGCATTTATGTATAAATTTAAATAATACTCTTTGATTTATAAATTTGGGAGTGTATTACATAGTTTATACACATATAAAAATCATGTGTTGGCCCAATGATGAGTAGAATGTTGATACTAAAAATGAAAATGTTGTTTATTAACAACAATGCTGAACTGAGCGAATTTTCCGCGACCAAACCACATCGTACGATGTCTGATGCGTCATGTTAAGTCGAACTGATACGAGAGAACAACTAGTACATTGCCGCGACTATGTTCCGAGATATATTTTTATTACGTCATGTTATTATTATATAGTGTACATATCAACATATGTATTGTAATATTTCGCACTCGATGCCCCCTGTCCACCCCAGGAGGCATCTGGCGTAATGCCTCCTGGGGTGTAATTATAATAATTTTGTTATGTTCTAGCGTAACGATATGATAAGTATAATAATCTGACTTATGCATATTGTTACATCCTAACGCCAGATCCCTTAAGGGATAGGTAAATGAGAAGAAAGTAGGTGGATGTATAACATTAACATTTTTTGATGAATCTCTGTTATTAATTTTATTATATATTATACTAGCGGCCCGGTGCGTGCTTCGCTACGTATAAAAGTGAAAATTAAATTTGCTTTAATCGAAGCACGTCCAAAA
>DWJK01002335.1:0-14824 GCA_018248815.1 Croniades pieria auraria
CTAGGAGTCTACGATTAGAACGAGACTAAGAAGACTTTTACATAGTAATGTAACAAAGACAATACAAATAAAATATCGATAAATCATAGGTACTTAAAGAATTACGGTCTCAATATCGATTTAGTACGAGTAATCGATTAAGACAAATTTAAACTTAAAAATGCATTTTATAATATTTTTCCAGATTTACGTGTTGAAGTATTACGAACATATAACCTGTTGAGCAGAAGTCACCATTAAATATTGGATCAGAAAGAGCCAACACGTAAGAACTATATGGGAACGAACGAAAAGAACGAATAAATATATTGAAGTTCGGAAATCATTCGAACGACATAACGCCTTGTAACGCTTTTTAATTAGAAATTTCAGTAACATGAAATTGTATTTAGACAAATAAAACCATTAATACAATCATAAGCAAAGAAATAACAAAAACGGGATTACCAAACACCATATTGCATGTAAGGCGAAACTACTAAAATCAAATTTTAGCGCGCTTCAAGAAATCAGTTTAAGTTAAATTACAATAACATGAATATACAATAAGCATGCAATCAAATACAAATTTCTAAATTTGTATTTTAAAATATGATACTTGATAAAGTTACATAATATCAAAAAACACAATATTTTAACTTATGAATCAATGTATTCTTCACCGCAATTCTTAAGATTGTGACGCACAATACATTAAAGAATTGTTTTAGTATTTATAAATTTAACTAGAAACATTGAAGTTAGAATTTTTTAATATACATCGACATAATTAACTTGTACCAACTTCATAAAATAGAGAGCTAAATAGCAATAATAATAAAATATACAATTATTTATAGCTAATTGTTAATAAATCAACAGGTAAATTCGTGGTTACAATATCAATTAATATAATAAGAAATATATTATAAAAGATGTAAATAAAGTTTAAACGTGTAATAACGCTTCAAAATTTAAATATTAGCAAAAAATTATATATGTGAACATTTAAAGGAAATTTCAATATTTAAAATGTACTAAGTTCCCTAATTATAGGGGAAAATTAGTTAATGAGATCTAGCAACATTCAAATTACGACAGTCGAGTAAAAATGTAATGTGGGGATAGATTAGTGGGGATAGACTTAGATAGACTTGTAAATAATATACATATAATAATACCAGTAATGATAACTGACCTGCGCGATGACGTCACAAGAGCATGATCTTACAGGGCGAAAAAACTAGACAAAACGAAATTTTTAAAAAACTGTAAGAGCTTGTTAGCAACATTTTACCTCTAACAATATTAACCCTTTGCGGGCGGAAGACGACTGTCAGTCGCCACGGGGATTCGCGCGACAGGTCGGATGGCGAGTGAGAGCCGCCAATCGGTTATCATGTTAGATAACATGAACAAACTATAGGAACGCAGCATTGATTCTTGGAAAGGTTCCTTAGCTGTTCGTACTCTTTCGTATGAAGTATCAAATGACACATGTTAACAAAATTCGTAAAAGATTCTTCTATGACTGTGGCCGCCGCCGACCGCAAAGGGTTAAAAATGGTCGAAATTCAATCATTAAAAGGGCTACAGATATATACACAGAACGCAGCTCTATAATAACGAAACAACGGTTGTATGTAACAAAAATTATATTGCTATCCCATTCAATTTCTTGCTACGCCATTACTGTCATGAACAGACCGCCATTTGAACGTGACGTAAAAAATATAATAATATTAAACAAATATTAACAGATATTGCACGTAAATGATAAAGTTTATACTAAATGATAAGTTTATAAATAAATGATTAGTTTTCTTTATTTCAGTTTTCTTTAAAAAAGATATATGTAATAATAATACAGAGCGATTTGACTATAATGACATGTAGACATATTTATAAAACGTAACATCATGCCTGTAATCCCCGAAGAGGTAGGCAGAGGAGTGTAGTACACTACCGCGTTTCACCAGTTACGTTTAAGTCCCATTGAATAGATGGTAAGCCTATTGCCATACACCGAGCACTGATTCAGACTCCGAGTCACTTCTAGATATTCTAAATTAGAAAAATCCAATAGTACCCGACCCAGGATTTGAACTCAGGACCTCCCGTTCGGCCGTCGCGTTTGCAACCGCTCGACCCACGAGGCAGTCTATATTTATTAGCAATATATTTATAGTTCTCTTTTTACTTACAAACGAACACTAGATCATCTTCTACGATTATCAACATCAATATTAGCACTACAGTGAGCATTTAGGAATGTTTTATATGTATAATATCGACATATACAATTATACAAGGTACCCATATGTTTAACATCGACATATACATTTATACAAGGTATCCATATCGGTAGAACACGGTAACATCACTACGCCTATATGAGGTAACCTTCTTGTTCCAGTATTTTCCACAAGTCTTGATTTCCGTAATATTTATTCAAAGGAATAATTGTCAATCTTCTTATTCCCTTTGAGCCCAGAGCGTTTGAATAAAAACAGGCTTTTAACATTTTTTCTTTAAGATTAAGCGTTTGTGTAAGTCTATCGCAATTTTTTATATAATAATAACAATAATCATAAACCACGATTTTAAAAATATTGCACCAGATAAAACGGTCAGTATTTATGTCAACTTGACACTGACGTTTCCTTGCTGACGTCATCGCGGCTATCCACTTAACGACACAACTGCGAACACACCCCTCTCGTTCCACTTGCATTGCAAATTAAACTGCCTACACAACACGAATTACGTAGCATAATACGAATATTAACGACTGCTACATAACTTCAATTAATAAATCATCGACATTTTCAAGCATCACCCAGAACACTTTAAACAAGTATTGCGTCAAATCGCGTTTTAGAAAAAATCTCACCATATTTAATGGACAACATTGATCAATTTTAATGTTATGGTAACACCTTTGTTTTTTGTCCGTACATTCATCATTCCACTCGTTATAAGCAGCTAAACAGCTACGAATACTATTCGTATAAATGGCACCTAAGCGTTCTAGCGTTTGACTACGAAATATTAGAATATATTTCATATTTCCATTTCTTTTATCATCAACACGCTACTCGTATCTCTAAATAACGTATTCATATATACGCGTGTATATTAATATCTTCTAAATTTAAAAACTTAAAAGAAACCATTAACTCCACAGCTCTGTTGGATATCGTACTCCGTATCACGAATTTTTAATTATAATATTGCCATATGAAGATTTTTTTATGACATAGAGTTAGAGAGAAGAATGAAACGGCGGGTGATGATGACAAAAGCGAGTTTTCATATGCTGTTAATGATGATGATGTTAAGTTATCAACTGTTAATGATGATTATAAGTGATCACCTGTTAAAGAAGGATATAATGATGATGACAATGACAGAACGTTATCACTTGGAGACGGCCACACCAATGCCACCGCTGGTGGAATTTTATCACATTATACGCCAGTGAGTTCTGCCTGTCACAACTCAGACAGTACATTTGTTCGAGCAGCTTAGCAGCAGGTATAAATACATAATAAATATTCGAATAGAACACCTTAAACTATATCCGCTTCTCCAGATTGCCCTTTTTATATAGCTGACTTAATCCTAGGTTGTATCCAAGAAACATTTTCTCTCTTAGAACATCCAGGGAAATGACTGGAAATTGAATATTCTCCAGCAATTTTTATTTTATTTTTTTTATACATCAGTATCCTGCGACAACGAATAATTGTAAAGTCAATATCACACTGTGCCATGAAATATTGTTCTTGCAACCTTACATTTGTATAAATAGATTTTTTTGTATTAAATAATCATCTCAAAAAAAAACATTTATTTTAAATTTAATGATATCACAAAATATTTACCATTTAATAATTAAAATTAATGATAGTACAAAATCACTAAGAAATCCTATATGTGCAGTGATACAATGAGTCTTATTGGAAGACATACAACATTGCTTATAATATCACAAGCAAAAAAACTAATATGATACACTGACAAAGGTAAAATTGCAAGAAATTTGATATATTTTTTGCACTTTTCAACCCTAATTGCAATAAGATCTCATATAACATTGTATATGAAACCATTCCCATGACATTAATTTCTCATCGATCTCACTATAATCGGTCTCAACAACAATCACGTGGATACCACAAGCCAGCCACCTTACTTGTCACAATCCTGAACAAGTTGGACGCTGTCCTCGCCGCGGCGGTTGGAGTGTGGTCTCCTCAAGGGTCGAGGATGTTGGAGTATGGAGAACCTTTCATTTTGAGCGCTGCTCTGCTTCTTGCTGAGCGCGGTGCGCAGATGGGTCTCACCTGGAGCAATTTGACAACTTGATTTAGGATAGTGTACAAAGTAATTTCAGCCTGCACTAACAACTAAGTAACATCAATAATAAACTAGTCTTCCCTTACCCCCCCCCCCTCCCCCCCTTCCCTCGCTTCTGGTTGCCTGAATTCTAATAAATAATGACTCGTCTGGTTATTAGTAACACAATATAAAAATTATATCTGTGTCATCTCATATAATTCTTGTAAGAACACACCACCTGTATTGAATATATCAATAATAGACAAATATTATCTATGGAACAAGAAACTATTACCTACTACTGATCCATTAAAAGTTATAAGAATAGAAAAGTAAAAGAATCATATGAGTAAATTTTAAAAATCTAAAAACAAAAAACTTCAGTCTATGTGTACTAGAGCATGTTATTGAAATGTATAGCAGAACTCCACAGTTGAAGGAGAAACCAGCACTCGGTAGTCAAGTCAATAAAATTAAAGTTTTAAAACTGCACAATGTTACCAAAATAAATATTCAGATGCCTTGTTATTAAACAAAGGAGAAATCTGTAATACTACCTGGTAAAGATAAAGGTCTTCCACACAGAGTTAAGTCGTGTGACCTGGGAGAAGCTGACCTGGAAGACCTGGGTCTGCTGGGAGTATTGTTTCTCGAGTCCTCGCATCTAGCGCCACGGCGTGGAGAACGACTGCCGAGTAACTCCTGAAAATGTTGTGTACAAAGACATATTAAAATGTATTAACATTTTGAATGTTGTGCTAGTCTCTGATTATCTGCTACGACATAGTGTAATTAAAGGATAATATCTGACTTGGTGTTCAAAATATTTTTATTTTACCTGTGTGAATCTATATATAATTGCTACTGGCAACACAACCTATATACATACATGAAAAATCACTGAACATTGGGTGATTTCAATATCCATTTGATCATAATATAAAAAAAATATTATGTCTACATCAACACACTTGTGAATGTTGCCTACAAAACTATGATACCAACCATACAGTACACGATAAAAATTGTCTATTGCCACAACAAAAACAAAAATTAGAAATGATTACCCAGTGATTGGGACGATATGGACACACAAAAGTACAATATAAATACCTAGAATCAGATACCTAAACTCAAATATTGTTCTGGTTAAAAACCGAATATGAAGCATTTTGCACAACAGATAGGCATGATTTATACATTATAGGAAACTACTTATTACGATAAATATTGCTAAAAGAAATAAATAATACATAGATCTACATAGTTCACTAACTACCAGCAAACAAAATATTTCTTTCATTTTAAAAATTATAATAATATTGGAAGACAACAAGATAAAACTTTAACAAGAAATTCATATTTTATACATCCCAACTGTTCAAAATCCAAATGCATACAAAACTATGTTTTGATGAAACATTACATCGGCAAGTTATTAAACTTACCTTATCACTACTCAGTCAACCAGTAATTTCAAATAAACATTGTATTTAAATAAAATGTTTCTCGCTTATTTTGCTTGCTAAATCTTTAGAAGGGATGACAACAAATTTACTACAAATTTGACAAGTTTACAACTAGAATAGTTACTTGTTAACTGTTAAAATATATCAAGTGCAGCGGATTCATCACTTATCAAGTATTTCTTTCCTAATCAGTGCTTTGTCTTTTAACAAAATATCAACTAAAAGTTACTCATTAGTAACACAGGTGTTTAGAAGCGAAGTATCCGTAACACAGACAGAGACAACACAGTAAGGGTACATGTTAGTTAACCTTCTCCTGGGAATTGACCGAGTAAGCGCTATAGGAGACGGGGCTGTCTGCGCCGAAGTCGAACGCGCTGGACGCCCGGTGCGACAGCGAGTCTTCGTCCGGCAATAGGGCAAGTATTAGTATGCAGTTTAGTTCACAAGTATCATAGAATGAATCCACATGGGTGATTTGAGATGAGTGTGTGGGTAAATAGCAATGGGTATACAACATCAATATATATAAATAATTTCAATTGATATATCCATAAATGTACTTAGAGAATGGTAGTTACTTACTCTTGGAAGCAACCATTTTTGTCAATCATTTATTTTGCTAATTACACATACAGTTAACATATAAAATATAAAATAAAAATCTGCTAATATTTATTGAGGTAACATTTTCAATTTCAAAAAAGAACACTATTTTGAATATAGATTTTCCATCTCAAATTACCATGATGTATAAATTTATGAATGTGGTGGACAGTTCTAGGTGTATATAGGAAAATATTAATATGCATTATGCAAGGTAATTAATGTATGCTCTAGTATAGAAGTATATCAATTTGAACAATTTGTTTTTTAAATTAGATAAATTGTAGATGCAGATTGCAGGCATACCAAGATTATTGGTCACAAGTGTCACTGATATTGATGTATGTATGTTGAAATCGACAGTGAACTAAAAAGTGCAAAAATACACTTTTTAAACTGACAACAGCCGTTATTTCTCCACACACAAAACCTTATAGATCTTAAAAAATTACTGAACTATGATAAATGCTAATCTATATTCATTATAAAATTTATTTAGGCTGTCGCAAATCAAGTTTTCATGTAATAGAAAATAGATATCAACGAATGAGATAACCATAAATATTGTTATTTAGTAGATAGCAAAGCATTAATCAAGCTTCTTATGTGTATAGAGAAATTTTGTCTATGAAATTAGTTCAGAATTGGAAATGTTAATATGCATTGATATAGATAATAATTAATTTTCTGCTAATTTTTCTTGTGTATCTGTGGTGATTACCATGTGGCCAGCAACTAATGGGTGGTGGTGACCTGATCATGTGTTCATGGACCTCTTTTAAAGTTAGAGGATCATCTTCCACAAAGTCTAATGCTGTGCTGCCAAATTCCTGTAAAAAAACAATGAATTATGAATATAAACAATGAATTATAATTTCATCAGGTTCAGTAGCATCATTCCTGGATTTCAAGCACTTCCAATAATTGGTTATTATATGGATATTTCTACACCATGGCTTTCATATTGACTAATAAAACTGTAAAAAGTTTATCATCCAACAGAACAATAGAATAGTCTAAAGTATTAAAAACTGGAAAATGCCCATTTACTTCTCAAATAAGTAGAGAACATAATTACAGTGTCGTATAATTATTTTACATGAGCTATGTAAACTAGTACATAGCTAGATATTATTATCTTTAAAAAAATTTAAGCATTTACTTGATGTTACTGTATTTACACTTATCCAATATGTTTAAAACTATAATGATTATAAAAGTTACAAATATAGTAAAATGAAAAAACATAGTTTTCAGCAATACCTGTGACATCAAAACTGTATCATCTGATTCACATTCCTCAGAATGGCTTTCGATTAAACTCTCTCTGCTTGCCATCACTTGCTGTAAACAATAAATCATAGCAACGTGTTACAAACACACCAGTCAATTATACTGCATAACAATTACATAAGCATTATGTACCTGCAGGTATGGGTTATCTTGGCGGGAAAGTCTAAGGGCCTCCATGTCCTGTGCTATGTTCCTGGTCCTGCCAGGAGTGAGCAGCACCGCTGGGGAACTACCCATAGTCGGACCCAACACTAAAATTGACAATACGTTACACAGTTTAATTAAAGCGTTATTGGTCCGTAGCGTAGTTAACAAAAATGAAACTCACCCGTAAGAGAATCGTTGCTACTCTCCATTATTCACTAAACACGAGATAAATCCCAAAACGTGTCCTCAATAGCCGTAACTCCATAAAACTTATGGTTTTTTGGCTAATAAATATAATTTCTTCTATAAACAAAGACAATAATTATCTATTACATAAGACATCTAAATAATTTGATCACAACGTTTTGAACGTGTATTTTCCTAATGGAATTTTAGCAAGTTTTCGCTAGAATAAGCATTCGCAAAGGTATGGAAATGTGATGGAATACATAACTGACAGACAGTAGTGACAAGCATTGATAACCTAATGCCCTAAGTGAATATGACATTGACAGCATTGACAAGTAAGTGTTGACAAAATATCAGTACCAAGCAATTCGAAAGTAACAGCTATTTAAATTTTACTTTTACTACAAGGAAATTAATCTATCTTAAGAACATCCATATTAAGCAATTTTTGTTACCTCTTTTAGCAATAATTCTGTTATTTTTTAGAGTAAATGCATGGAACTATATCGGAACAAGTAGACAGTAAGGGGCTTATCCACTATTTGAACACAAAGTTTTAATGTTGATAATGGTAAATCGTGTAACAGAATTTTGTAATAGTGAGAACCTAAGCGAGATAGAAATAGTCCTGAGCGTACTTGTTTTGTGCCTCATAACATATCATTTATTACTGAATTTGCATAGCGATATTATAAATAGAGTAGGGAAGACATATGGCTGCCTGTAAGCGGCGACGTCCGACTTTTAAAAAGAGAGAAATGAACGCGATATCCTACCTCTCATCTCACTACTGACGCTCGAGTCACGCTGGCGCTACCTTTGCGTGCGGTAGTAGAAAGAGACAGAGATAAGTAGCCTCATTTGCTTCCTTTGTTTTCGATGGGACATATTTTAGGTTGGCTCCCCTAAACTACGTTTATCTATGCATACGACAGTATTAATATCGCGGTATACCGAATGACAGCACTAATAAACAATTTTGTGAATGGTAACATTCTATAATTACATTAACCATTAACATTAACCGTTCTTTTAATCGATATTTTAGTGTTAACATTAACATAACAGTTTATTCATTTAATTAAGCAGTTGTCTATGTCAAACACGCTTAAAGAAAATTAACCAATCTGAAATATTTACTACTTACCTTTTCACTTTCAGTTTCAATGTTTTATTTATAAAGTGTTGAATACGGGGGTTAGAGGGAGGGCACATAATGAAACTCAACAGATAACGTAATAATAGGCTTTTACTTTTTTAAATGAAGGCACTACTGTACCTAAGAAGGCACTGTTCTGCTGATATTGTTCCAATGTGACAACAATCTTGTAAATAATTTTAGTCTCTACAAATCCAACAAATTCACTCCTGCAAACACTAATATTATATACATTACTACAATTGAACTTTGAGGCAATGTGTTCATAACAAACGGTGCAAATCATTAGGTCGTCCATTTTGAAAACCTAAGTAAAAAAATATATGTTTCGATTATTCAATTATTACAATTTGTGAACGTGAATTATATAATGTATATATGTATATATCATAATAAGTTCGTTTAAAATTCGCTGTCTGTAAGTACAAATTGAGTAGCACTGCCGTAGTCGAGCACGCGATTCTTGATCTCCTTCAGTTTAGCGATATAATGCTTGTGAATTTTCGTGTTCGTCCTCGTGTAACGAAGAGCTGTTATCATCTTATCCACAGTGTAATGCAGCCACAGAATGTTGGTGTATGGCTCGTAATTCTTCCAGTCGTTACTGTGAAATTATAACAGAAACGTTAGTTCGGGAACTAATGACGTGCGATCGAACAAAAAGGTTAAAAGTGATCTTGCGTCATTGCTTCCATAAATGCAATTATTATTATTTTCCATATTTTGCTGCATTTTCAAAAACAAAAAAAGTTACAAACAGTAATTCGATAGGACGAATAAAATAGAAGAAATAATTAATATAGTATAATTAATAGTATTAGTAAATTGATCATTTATGATAATAGAAATCTTTCGAAAAGTGTGATACGTAGTGTGCTCGAACCGCTAGCTTATAGAGCGCACAACAAGGTGCCAGTAATAGCGGAGAGATAGACAGATAGATGAGTGCGAGAGAGCTGACGAGAGCT
This sequence comes from Croniades pieria auraria, assembly GCA_018248815.1. Taxonomy (NCBI): domain Eukaryota; kingdom Metazoa; phylum Arthropoda; class Insecta; order Lepidoptera; family Hesperiidae; genus Croniades; species Croniades pieria. The sequence continues at coordinate 10,155 of DWJK01002335.1, forward strand.
GACCCGAGCTTGTGGCGCATGAGGCGGTAGACCTCGAACTGGTAGTCGCCGCGCGCGTCGAAGAGCGCGTCGTCGCGCGCCAGGTCGGCGTACAGCGCGGCGCCGGCGCGCGCCGCCCGCGACAGCGAGTAGTCGATGAGCGTGGCCGCCACGCCGCAGCGCGCCGCGCGCCACGTGCGCCCGCGCAGCACGAACGTCGCCCACTGCGCGCGCACGCACGCACACATAAACGACACTTTAATATACGATCGCGTGGGAATGCCACTGCTGGCGACGAGTGAATACTGAGGCACTTATATTACTTGTATATAGATGTAACGATGCTAGTCCATTGCTTGAGAATTCTGTTCCCGACATTGGAGATCGGAGCCGAGCTTTAGATTCCAAAATCTATGTCAAACAGAGTTTTTAGCTCTCTTGTGACCTACTAAGGTGATAAATATTTAAGAATAGTATATTAATGGCTAACATTTTGAGATTTTCTTAAGCGTATGAAGTTCCGTCGTCGACATCCATCCTTCATCGTTCCATATGAACGATTATAATATATTTATTGCAAAGGATAAATCATCTCAATTTCGAAAACTACCTTTTGATCTGTAGGAGCTATGAGCACGTTGCCCCAATGAAGATCACGATGTTCAAACTGCAACGCTTCCTCGGCTACTGCCAATCCCAATGCTATCTGCAACCACAGACACAAACACGTTATTTTTTTATGCCATGAAATCATAAAAACATATTACTCAATTGCATACTACAGGCACAAAACAAAATAAGAAATCTATAAAAACAAACCACAATCAATAAAAGAGAAAAAGAAAATATACTACAAAATGTACACGTCTGTAACAGAAACATGCCACACACAAAAAAATACAATATACAAAAAATAGAAAAAAAATGCTCAAACAAAAAAACATCACACATCACTGGGCGCACATCAAAAGCTGCTGGTCACACCGCAGAGGATAAGTGAAAATCTAGTCAAGGATGTGGGAAACTTGCACTAGACAGTCACTCATCATCTGCAGTGCACGCCTGGCCATGCAGTTCACAACTGGAAAGAACTCGATAAACATAAATACAAATTAAGGAACGTATAGAATAATCATATAACTGATAAAATTCTCTTTCTACAAGTAAATGTTGTCATCGCTTAGTGACTGCAAAAAAAATCGCCACGGACCTGTTTGAAAAGCGCGTGCGCCTGTTCGGCGTTGTTGAATTGGTAGCTCTCCAAGTCCTGGCCAGCGTTGGCCAACTCCAGCACCACGTACTGCTGGTCGACGGGCAGCACCGCCGGGTTGTCGTTCTCGGAGCCCTTGCACTCGTCGTACAGCTCCCACAAGTCGAGCAAGCGGGACGGATACGAGCCGTATACGCAACGAACAGCTAAAACCTATGTGAAAGAAAATGTGAATTGCTTAGGAATTTGTTCAATATTGCCAGCATAAAAAACAAAGATCTGCTTTGTGGCAGATTAAAGATAATCGCGGCAGCAACATTATCGTATGTTTTGACAAGACTCACGAAATGGAGGGAAAATTACGATGTAGCCGGTTGAGATATAAAACTGAATTTAAAAAGACAGAGTTTTCTATTATTTTTGACGTAATAAATAACAATATTAGCTATTATCATAAAATACTAGTGTGCTTGCAAGTTTTATCACATTGCAACGAATTGTGAAAGTTTCAAATAAGGAGTAACAATTTGTGCGACATTCGTATTTTTGTTGGGAATAAATATCTAAACTGCAGAAGCGATTCTGAGTTTTTTTACTAATATGAGGACCGTCTATTCCTGAATAAGATAGATTTCTACTTTACAAAATATTATCCGCAGACATGAACGTTGAAAAGCACGCTGTACTAGTCACGGTTGAGAAGTGGGCATTAAAACAAAGACATGCAAGAGAGTCACTCACGCAGTACCTAATATTATACGTCATGACATTACGGTATGAAACGACTTCTAATGACGAAAGAAAAATAACTATTTCTCAGTTACGCCCCAGCGCTGTGATAATAATCAATATTTAATATAACAGTGAAAAAAATCATATTCTAGCGTAATATATGCCGCTTAAAACACGTGTAAAACATTAATTTATGCGTCATCGCATAGTAGGTCTCCAACTGAGAACGGGTTGTGTTAACACGATAAAACGCGAGCGTGTGCATGTGTATAAAACTGCGATTGCATTGGCATTGCATAATTATGCATTTCCATCATGTTTGAATAATGAATACTATTAACAAGCAATCTTTACAAGAAAAAAACACGACTTTATACTCTATAGCATGTAAGAATTGGAATTTTAATCCCACCATAAAACAGAGGGAATAAGACAGCCTATTGCCATATACCAGTCACAAATCCAGACTGTTAAAACTACTAGAAACTAACAGTATTCTTACAAATGACTAGCTATTACGAACGTCTTGGTCACGTTACAAATAATTGACGTAAGCAAGGCTTTGGAATCTTTGCAGTGCTTCTCGAGACTGGCAGGTTTACGTTTGAGGAAAAATGAGCAAAACGCTCGAACGAAAATTGTCTTACGTCAATTTAAATTCGTGGAATATCCGTTTCCGTTGAATTTGTTCATATTTTCTGCTAATTACTGACTAATTGTCCTATTTATTTATTAATCGGAAAAATTATACATATAATTTTGCATATGCACATGAAATACGTCACTCAGTTAAATTAATTGATATTGTTATTATTATTATTACTTAACTAATAACTTGATAGATCTCTCTTATAACCGATATAACACAATGGTCGACAACAGTTCCCATTTTGCTCATAAAGGGGCCGGGTTTCTAACTCCTGTATCTCCCCTACTATGATAAATCTGGCTAAACTGGCTGTCCCAACCTAAACGAGAAACTGTAACAGCCATCTACATCATTTTACACGTGAATTGTAAAATTGAATTGTAAAATGGCCACTCGTGGCCTTTACAGGCTTTCTCCCTCTCTCTTCATCTTCGACAACCTTATTAACTATTATCACTTGCTAATTTACTATTACACGAACAAGACTAAAATATTGCAACATACTGACATCCAGTTGCAATAATTCAGTGAAATATATTTACACGCATTGCCCTATATGATCATTTTACGACTTCCGCGACGCAATGACCAGCGCATCCTACGCACCCAGCGATTGTATGGGAAATCTCGTACATATTGCGCAACGAAAGGATTGATTTATATAATAAGAACAATGTTAATACTACACGCGCCGGTTATCTGTAGACAAAGAAACCTTGCAGATGCGAGCTGGTCTGTGATAGTCGTAACGATAAGAAGGTATCGAGATAAATCCTAGGTTAGGTAATGTCAGTCGTAGACGTTGTTCGCGAAAAACTATTATTATTACATACACCAATAAATAACTTGGTTGCCTCGTTGCTAGAGTCATTGCAAGCGCGGCCGCCGATCGACAAGTCTTGGGTTCGAATCCCGATTCGGGTACTATTTGATTTTTTGATTAGATTACTTAGATTTTTTAGCAGAAATTTGTAGTAATAGCTGGGACTGATTTCGTGCCCGGTATGGCAATAGGCTTACCACCTATTTGATGGTGGGACGTAAACATAACTGGTGAAACGTGAGAGTGTACTACACTCCGCTGCCTACATCTTTGAGGATGACAGGAGTAATGTTAGAAATTTGATTAGATCAGATAGGAGAAATCATATTCTTATTTCAAAAATTTTATAGAGATTGGTGCATTTTATTATTACAGTTCCATCATCGCTTCTAAATTAGAAAAATCCAATAGTTATTGAACCGGGATTAAACCAAAGACCTTTCGATCAGAAGTCACGCTTGCAACCACTCGACCAATGAGGTAATCAAGTTTATTTAAAAAAAAACGGTATCGAATTAAAAATAATATATAATCAACATTAATAAAAGTAATTTCGGTGAAGATAAAGTAGCTTCTGTGTTACGTAACCGGTGATAAAAGTGAATATGTGCACTGCGGCCCAGTTGCGTCAATGAGGCGAGGAATCTCACAGTATCGGTTATTTCAACCGTGTCAAGTAAACGTCAACACAATTTTCCTTAAACGGTACGGCAAATAATCTTAGGCAACTAAATCGACGTGCCCGTAGAATAAAGTTCCTTAAGAACATGAGACCATCATAATTTTTCTATATTTTTCAAACTGTTTAGGCCTATATTTTATGGTAGGGAAACAAAAGATCAAATTTTTTTTATTTATTAAAATTTTTGTTTCACTACCATAAAATATAGATCTAAATAGTCGAAAAAAATAAAGAAAAAGTGTGTTGGTCACATGTTCTTATGGAATTTTATTCTACGGGCAGGTCGAAATTATCATAACTTAGAACTTCAGTTATTATAAACGTAGCATCACGCCTGTCATCCCCGAAGGGGTAGGCAGAGGGGCGTAGTACACTCTCTCGTTTCACCAGTTACGAAGGGGCGTTTTTAAGTTTGCGGAATGGTGGGGTTGGAGGGGATAGCAGTATGGTTAAGGGCAGTACGTGTTTAGTGACTCATAATTAGTATAAATATAAAGTTTTGTCACAATTGCATCATTCGTTATAAACTATAGACGATTAAACAACTCAACCCGGTAGAAAATTTGAAGTATGGAGACAATAGAGTATCGCGCCG
>DWJK01002336.1:0-14824 GCA_018248815.1 Croniades pieria auraria
GAGCGTCCGTTAGCTCTATATATTTTGGATAGCATACTAGTACATAAAACAGTTTCGTTGTTTTCTTACAAGACCAATAATGGCCCAATGAGGATTTTCGAAAGTTTCGCTTTCATCAGTTCTCACCTCATTCGCTAATTTCCGTCCATTTTCGTCCACTTTTTCGATTTGTGACATTAGGATTTGCTCAATGGAAGAAGCTAAAGATAATCTAAACATCCCATTAGCAATCCGTTCATATAGAATTTGATAAAATAATCGTTGGTAGTTTTAAATCCTGATCTCTTATTGATTTATTAGAGGTAGATGTTGTGTTTAATCAAATCGTTCTTGGTCCTGGGATGTCTTTCGTTTTAGTCTCTAATAAACGAAACATGTTTATATTTCTATTTTAGTTTCCATTTATACCTTGGTAACCTGCTGGAGAGTCAAAAGTCTACGGAATTAACGTACGTGCCCGAAGATAGCAATGAATGGAAAAAAAGCACATCTGACCTGCAAGTTATTTTGGCATTCGGTTCTCTGCCTAAGGAACTTGGGGTGATGATTCAAAAAACACTATTAAGTTTCTGCATTTTCCTTTAGGGTATTAAAAGTTGTGTATGTACTAGCCTGTAGGAAAAGATTCCTGCTACTGAGACCTGCAAAACTGGCACGTCTGGTGCGGGGTCCACGATTAAAATACTACTGGAACTAACGCACTAATGTACCATAATATTGTGTCATGATCTTGGGTAGACTTTCTATACTTGTTCATATAAATAAAAATAAATAGGTTTTGTACCATCTTGATACAGATTTTGATAAACGTCACTTGTCATTGTCATTGTCATTTTAGTACAAGAGTCGAAATAGCTGTAGGTTCAATTTTAACACAGATGTATTTAAGTTCATAATCATAAGAGTTCTTTAATTTTCGTATTAACATGAGATCAACATAAAAACAAATTTATGGGACTTTTGATTTTGGTACCAAATATTTATTAATGTAGGGTAACGCAACATTTAAGTTTATAAGGACTATAGATATGCTTCCATGTCTGTATTTTCAGCAGAAGCATCGATATTGTTCTTACTTGAGGATCAATGTGATGCCTCATCGAGTATAAGGAATTGGCTGCATCACTCAGCAGTTCACAGAGAATATGACAAATTTTGATTGATTTTTATATTTATTTAGTTGCCGACTGACTGACTGCCTCGTTGGTCGAGTGGTTGCAAACGCGACTGCCGATTGGGAGGTCCTGGGTTCAAATCCCGGGTCGGGTACTATTGGATTTTTCTAATTTAGGATTTCTTGTAGTGACTCGGAGTCTGGATGTGTGCTCGTGTATGGCAATAGGCTCACCAGCTACTCCAAGAGACTTAAACGTAACTGGTGAAATGTGGGACTGTACTACACTCCTCTGCCTACCTCTTCGGAGATTACAGGCGTGATGTTAGGTTTTTTTATTTATTTTTATTTAGCATTAGGCTGGCGTTTGGCTGCAATCTGATGGAAAGCGATATGCCATGCTTGCGTAAAAAGTGCCTATTCACTCATGGCTTGAATAGTTCCGGGTTATACGAATCGGGGGAAATGGACGCCGGTAGGAAGTTCTACTCATTAGCAGTTTGTAGCTGAAAAGATTTATTTTGAGGACTGTCTGCAAGATGTGTCAGCCTGTGGTACGTCGGTTGGTTAGGTACATCATTTGCGAATTTAATTGCCAAAATTAACAACGCATGTATTTAATTTTAAGTGCGATTTTGTCTTTCAATTTTCATCATCATCGTGAAAACTGTTCCACTGTAGGACTCAAGTCTCCCCTTAGAATTGGAAGAGGAAAGCTGCCTGGATATAAATAGATTTTGGAAATAGATGTTTGCATACTTTAACACTCTAAAAATATTGGAAGCATTTAACCAATTATCTCATTTCGATGTTAAGATTTTCAATGGGACGTATGACAGGAAATGCAAATGGAATATTGCGAACATTATGAGTGCTGGCAACTATTTCTCGACACACCGACTACCGGCTACTAATCCGATAATTCGAGAAGGCGTAACCGGCGCGTGACGTCACGCCGGCCGGCCAATCACCGGTCAGGACACTAGAGCTCATTGTCACCCTTGCAGATGTCCGCGTCGTATAGGCCTAGATCAGATTTCTCACAGTGGCAAATTGACATATCGGTCAAAATAGCCTCTAAGGAGCCGTTGCTTGGCTTCAGATAAATTAACTTATTCTGACAGTTTGGAGTTAATATTGTGAATTGAATATCTTTGTTAGAAAAAGTTTTTTCCAGGTATCGTTCTCGTGATTCTGATTTATGTACTTAGTGCGAACGATGGCTCGAAATAAAGTGAGAAATATGTAGATATCGTAGTTGCACATCAGCTGACGTTAAATTATATATATATATATTTGCTTTTTTCAGTGCATTTTTACTAACTTTTTGGTAACTAATTAAACAAAAATTTTGTTAAATTCATGGATGTTTGATAATCTTTTAAAAATTATTGTATTACCTTTATCGCGTGTGTTAATATTTCATATCAGTATCAATATCAATGATTCTTTTTATCATCCCATTGTTTAACACAATTATCATCTTATATTGAAAATATATCACAAATATCCCGTAAGTCTACCACGGGATATTTGTGAAATGGTAAAATTCACACGACTCATAGAACAATATGAAAAACTCTAGAATTTGTAGGTTTCTTATTGATGTTTTCTTTCACCATTAAACCAGTACGAAAATGAAATAACTTTGTGAAGTTTTAAATGCGTGCCTGGATGTGAACTCCATACCCCCGGTGAAGAAGACTACCGTTCAAACCTCTAGGCTAACACTTATTACATGTCACTAAACTATCACCCGGTACGCTACTAGAATTCTTTGCTATTCAGGGCGTAACACTTTTTTTGCCATATAGATAATTATTAATAAAAAATCTCTTCAAAATATTCTAGTGTCAAAACTAAAAATCCACCTAAATTATAAACGGGTTACCCCATTCAGAGACACTTAAAACTTTATTATTATTAGTTTCTATTACCCCAATTAACGTGCCTATCGAATGATACAGTTAACGTTTTGTTCGAATCTGAACTTTAACGCGTGGCAATAGGTGTTTACGGCTTAGTGTTGGGGGTGATAGAATTAGGGCGCTATCACAATGGAGTATAGGATTATTTGGCGTAAGGGCTTAAGACGCGTCACGCCTTATAATGGCCGACTGTTATTATTACGTAATAAATTTTGGAATTATTAAATGCGCTTTAAAATTGACGTGATATTTAACAATGCGTTGTACTGTGTTGCCCTAATCGGGATTTAATTATTTTTATGTTGCCGTCTGTATCACGCAATATTTATAACCTGGATTGTATAGAAATTCATGTTTTATATTATATATTTAACTACGAATTATCCAAAATATCATACGAATATTACGACATCCTCGGACAACACACATACCTTGCACGCTAGATGAATCGAACCTTTTACCCTGGGCTTGGAAGTCTGAGTCACTACTCACTGAACCTGCTGACTAGGCAATGCACCAGATGTTACTCAGCTTGAAGGCGATCATTTTAACTAAAGATATGACGCTTGCATTTATTGAAGGAGGAACTAACTGTATCACAGGTTTAATATTTTCTGTATTAAATAAAACCAATATTTATTTACAGTTAAGGGACTCTCTGTTTAAATAAAATTACTTCAGGTGGACTTTCATATGCGGTTATTGTCCATGATTCCCAACTGAGTATGAGGGAAACAGGTCAAATGAATAAAAATATGACCAGTACGGAAAATTAGTTACTATTCAGTAGATACTCTGTTCCTATTCGAAGCGACTCTTAGCAAACGTCATGACTGATCCAATTTATTCAATAAGGCATCAAGGCATCTCTTAATAACCTCTGATACGAAGTCAGCCTTCTGCGAGACTCGGTCTATAGACTTTCACTTTGACCTTTTCTATTCTGAAAGAAGACGTCTGGTGAGCTATTGTGGAACGTCAAATCATTTATTAATATATAAGGTACAGTTAATATGGATAATGTTCTAGATACTTCCAAAGTGAACATGTTTTTTTTTTAATTCAAGATAAGCGGAGGCTTTGTGAAGTACTTCTTGATAGCTCGTAGACTTCAGCTTTTATAAAAATTCAATGTTTCAGCGAATTTTAAAGTAGTCAAGACGATATGGTTAGATACGACATTTCCTTGGAAAATGTTATTGTATGTTTTTGAAAATGATGGGTTTTCTACTTTAAATACCAGCAAAGTTAACCAATCTAGGAAAATAACATATTTGAATTTGATAATCGTTCAATATCGAAGTTTCTAAGTATTTTTCTGCCATTCATTAAAAAAAAATACTCCTTGCACGAGATATCTTTAGGTCCTTAGCTAATCCATGCTATGTTATGGAAAAATCAGAAAAGTAATTTATATTTTTGGACTTTTAAAAATACCTAACAATAGAGTTTGTAACATTTTGTTTTATTTATTTATTATCTGTTGAGTTGTGCAAGTAGTGAAAACCTAATCAGTAACGCAACCACAGATTAACGAGGTGCGTATTTTTGTTTTATTAATGAAATCAGTATAATAATATACAGAAATGTTTTTTTTAGTATATTTAAAATAACATTAAATATATTATTTAATAAATAAATAGTTAATCACCTCTGCGCATGGGTCTTCTATCGTAATGAGGCTCTTTACGAACATTTTATTTTTAACTCGACCATGTTACACCGGAGTAAATATATATTTTATTAACTTGTTTCTAAAACATTAAAGTTTTGAAATAAGCGAGAAATATGCGTTTATTGTAGCGACAGGTATCTTAAAAACCTTTACGGTCGGGTGCACGAAGGGATGCAAGTTAAAAACCTCCCTTTCAAGGTTTACCGATACGTTCAGATGCTAAAGAAAATTTGGGGAAACAGTTTTGATTTTTCTCAAGCTCTTTATTGCCAAGCGCTCAAATTGCTAACTTATCCAGAGTCAGTGCAACCCAGCTGTAATGTAAATCCCAGCTCTGAATACGAAGCGAGAACAATAGTGCCGTCTTTATCACACGTTAGCGTGACACCAACAGTTTTCGCGTGAACAAAGATTCTTGAAGCGCTGCCAAAATACTTGGCGATGCGACAGTGTAAGGAACGTGTAACACTATCGAGGCGACATCGTCCAAACTGTTGTGTCTTGGCGTCAACCCAACACTATTGTTTGGGACGATTGTTTTGGTTCCGCTATAACTTTTGAATTATATGCATTTTAAAACCAATGCGATTTTTCTGTTTTTCCTGTACCCATGTAGTAGTACTAAATACTAAATTATCGTTAAAACCTCGGTTGGGCCCAAGAATTACTCAATTTAATTACTAATTCATATGCGACATACGTTTGTCGTATCGTAAAAAGCGCTAGACGTTTTGCTACGAATCGTTAGCAATAATCTCTTTACAGTATCATTATTTGTTAAAGCAAGCCGCTCTTCGAATGCAAGTCATGTGAAATTCCAAACGTCCTGAGAATAAGATATTTTTAATTTCTATAGTTTCATGTTCTAATATTGTGTTTACAATGTACAAGGTTTTATCTATTTGTTTAATCTGCAGTTAGTTCGCGTGGCGGACTAAGCCCTAAAGGGCAGAACGATAAAAATAAATAATGACAATGATGATGATAATAATGATCTATTTAGTAATAAAAATTAATTATCCTATAAATATTCGATGTCATGAACGAAACAATAGTTTGCTCAATTAGTCACAATAATAGATAATGATTAGTCTATTTTATAATTATTAGACAAAGACGAAGGCGAGGATGACATCAATTTTCAATAGCATCTATTTAATTATTTATAACTGCCTAATAATTAAGCGTGACGTCGACGCGACAAAACGGTCTACCCGAGCACTCGGTTGTGTGCGACTCCCCTTATTCCCTTAAGGTTCGGTGTTATCTGTCGCAGGTCGGTCGTAAATCGTCTATCTGTCCGCTAATCTGGGGTTCAGGAGCGCCTCAATTAACTTTGAGACGTGTTCGAACTCTGACAATTAAATAGATAAGTGCGCTTCTGGTGGTCCTGAGGCTTTGACGGATAATTTGTTTGGGAATAAAACGCTTTCATTTTTTATACGTGGTCAGGATGGAGTCCTACAGAGTGTAAGGCGGTTTCTTCAGTAAAAGTATACAGAGTTTGAAGAGGCGTTTAAAACTTTTTAATATAAAATAAAAAAATATTACTGTCACCACGTAACCGCTTAAAGGTAAGGCATTCGGGTATATAACGAAAAAAGCATATTCCTTACACGATTCCGAAAATCTTTGTAACCATATCAAGGAAACCAATGTAGGTTTTTAATTTATAGATCCGTGAACTCTCCATTCTGTTCTAGTATAAAAGACTGTCCAATCGCATTTAATCTAGTTCCAAGTATGCGAAGACAAAGGCGAGGTGCGGTGCGCGCATGCGGGCAGACACGTATGCGGGCCGTGTCAATGCAGGATGGAGTGGCTTTTAACAATGTGGAGATCAGTGAAAATAACAGTAATTTTAATAAAAACTATCCACTGTTATTACGTCAGAAATGACGTAAGTTTACGATTGAAAGTATCACAGAAAGCCGGAAACTTTATTGATTAAAATAGTTTATGTCTTAAGGTTTTCATTCGCGATTTTGCGTTTGCTTTGAATTCCCTTTTCAATTTTGCATAAACAACATAATCACCATATTGGGAAGTAATTTTAATTCATTGCGCCGTACTTAATTGTCGTAATAAAAAACGAAGTGTGTGTAAAATGAAGTGTGTGTAAAATGAAGTGTGTGTAAAATAAAGTGTGTGTAAAATGAAGTGCGTGTAAAATGAAGTGTGTGTAAAACTAAATGTTTTATCAAGTACCATTGTCTAAATGTCACTGTAACTAACTAAATTTCGTGCTAATAAAGGTTTGTGTATAGAAAACATTTTGTTTGTAGCATCCAAAAGAGTGTAAGTTAAAAATCTTATTAAAATACATTTTAAATTGTTAGTCAAATTTCATTTGAAAGCAGTCTCTACTGGACTATGTAGAGATGGAAACTATTTAAGAAAACATTAAAACGGATTTACGACTTATAAAAAAGATACTTTACTACTAATAATGATTTTTTTTTTAATTTTACCAAAATCTTCTGCGATTATCATATAGAGTGCCAGCAAATGCAAAATCTCCTGAAACTCAACACAACGCCGACAAAGAACGTGAATATCGAACACCAATATTTCATAGTCGATCGATTTCACGACATATATAGCGAGTTTTTCGATGTAACGAAACTGCATAAGCACGGTGTTGCCACAGATCGTAATAACCTAAGTACGTTATTGGTTATAAAGTCCGCCAAACGAGTGTCGGGCAGGCTGTAGCGGGGCGCATCTGTACATACCGCCTCGATAAACCGTATAATGACAAATAAAACTCGCTTATTCGAAAGCGGTGCGTTTGAAGCACTCAAAGGACGCCGATTTGTTTGGAATAAAGAGCTCTTTATATACCAGACTATATCGGACTCATGAGAATTTATTTGGCCGGTTATTATTGCAATTCAATTAATGAAGCGAGCACAATGTTCACTCAGGTTTCTCCACTTTAATGCTTCGGAAAGGATCACGTTTGGTGAAATTATTCTCGTTTTGAGTTCGTAAGAAGGCTTTTAAATGTTCTCGCGAGGCTCGCCGCGTGATGTGCGATCAGATATTTTATTGTAGGTACAAACAAACAAACTTTAAAAACATGTCTACGCCTTCGCGTAGTCAATGGTACCACAGACATCAGCGCACTATTATAAATTGTGGTTAAAGGTATATTGATTCCAATCATAGCATCAAAGTTATATATAAATATACTAGAACATTTATTTCTCTACATGTTTTAAGCTGTTTATGTAATCATATACATAAAAACTCAAATTCTCAAAGAGTCCGAAAACCAGCTAGTTTTTTCCGAGGGCCCCTTTATAAATTTTCTTAAGGATCGTCGGCAAAAACGCAATATTTATTTATTGTTTATTTTGACTCTGTTTGGGACGAGCGGTCTACCTATCCTTGATGCAGCTGGTACAGCGGCAGAGCACCTCAATCACCATCAAACGGCCACCGGTATTCGGCACTCGTCAATGAACACAGTTATGATCTGGCTAATACATATAAAATCACTCAGCCCGCACCGTTTTATCTCTTTATTCACTTCCCTGGAGTGTTCCCAGCGTAACGGTAACACATTTAGATGTTTTCTCCCATAACGTCGTAGAAAGTAGACATACTAAGCGTACATTTTTAAATATATTAAAGTTTAGAACAGATGAGTGAACAAAACTAGATTTAATATGGACTCATACAAATTATGGTACTACATATCTACATACATACATATAAATGATTACATAGTTTAATTTGGACATGATTCGTTGTCTTTTGACATTATACAATTAGCAAAATAATGTTCGGGATAGGCAGTATGCCAAGAACTAGCTAGAGCTTGGAAACTATAAGTAGTTTCCAAATTTTAATGAACAATATTCAGTTTTCGATCAGACCTAGATGTGTTACCAGTATTTACGACTATTGTATCCATACGTTAATTAGTCTAAATACCACAGTAGTTAGTGATGTGAAGAATATTCCTTAGTGGTCGAACACGTGTAGCGTGATACATCAGTTATGGTATAGGCAGACAGACGGGAACGTTAAATGCTTTTAGAAATAGACGTCGCTCTGTAAGCCGTCATTATCTCTGATCGGTGAAGAAATCAGGTAACCCGAGAACCGTTAGAATCAGAATTGATAATCATTGGATTTACTGGACCATTTAATCCAGTGGGTGATTTCAATGCTTTCAGAGAAATATTTATTATGTTGTAAATTTCCTGTGAGCAACCTTCATTGTGGAACTGGTCTCTGTTTTAAAAGTCTGCGATGACTGGTGCAAGTATTTAAACATAAATAATTTAACGACGATCAATTTGGGTAATCCTTTTGCGTGATTTTTACACAATTTCATACAATTAATCTTCAGCGACCCCCATTCGACAGAAGATCGAACCTTGAACCTTGACCCAATGGTGACTGTTCGCAGAAGTTAACACTCCTCATCTTATACTGGTATGGAGTTCTACAAATACTGCTGTAATCCAGTTTAAAACATCTTATAATAAATACAAGAGCAGTATTTTTCAAATTCATTCTTCAAAACACCAAATTACAGTTCTTTAACCAGTCAATCTGACCGAATAATTTAACATTTATATAAAAAAAATTAATCGACCTATTTGTCATTCCACCGTTGGAATATGGGTCTCCTCTCATATCGAGAGGGTTAAGGCTATAGTCTGCCTCGCTGGCCAAGTGCGGGTTGGCAGACTTCACACACCTTCACACTATTTAAATTATTTTTTTTCATAAATTCTAAGACGTGCAGGTTTCCTCACGATGTTTTCCTTCACCGTTAGCAAGGGATATTTAAATTTAAAACGCACTTTTGTAAAGAGGTGCGCGCCATGGATTTGAACACACCACCTCCGGAGTGACAGACTGAGTTCTTATCCACTAGGTTATCACTGTTGCTATAAAATATAACTAAAAGTGACTGATTCTTACATTTATATCACCAAGCTCAGCTTAATTATTATCATACACAACAAAATAAATTTCCCATTTAAAATATACTTATATAAGCATTATGTTTATAAAGCTTATGTTCACAGTATGTTAACAGTGATTAATAAAAAAACTCACTTGACAAGCGTCAACACCGCCGCGCGCATAGCCAGCGCACAAAAATGTATCTGTGATAGGCTGAAAGTACGCTTTATCACAATCGTCGTTTCTCCATACGGGTAGTTTGGCCTCTAACTGTCTGGAACTCTCCCCGCCGCCATATCTCGTCGTACCCCAGCCCACTACGGTAGCCATCGCGCCGTCAAACGTTTGCCGCGAGAGGTCACCAGTGGGCAGGCAAATCGGAATGACATACTTTGATTTCTGAACGTTATCTGCAATACATATAAAGATGTCACAGTAATAACACAGTAATAAAATAATAGACCATGGACAACAGAGATAAGGAAAAGTTTTTTAAACGAGGGACAAGTAGAAATAGTATCCACGTTTAAGCAGTAAATAATAGTTCAAAAATTAGCTATAATGGGGCTTTCGAGCAAAAAGACTGTGTGAATTAGCAGATGTAAACGAAGGGATGTATGCCGAAATTTAATATTTTTGCTGACTTCATTCATTAATGAAAGCGCTGTATGCTACACTTTAACTGCTTACATAGTTCGTAACACTTTAGTAAATACTACTATCCTATTCTTATAAATTTTGGCGACCTCTTAAAATTTACCTTCTTGTCACAGTAGCACCACCCTAATTTAAATATTTTTACGAAAACTTTTTCATACACGGAGTAGTTCTTCTTACCTCTATTCTCCATGATAATAGACTGATTATATAAAACTACTATTACGGGGTAAAATACGCTTAAACAAATGTCTTACATTTAACCATTCTGTTTGTACTGTATTATGCGAATATGGATTATTATTATTATTCCTTATTACGTATTCAATTCAGCTATATCTCTTCTGTCAGACGCACGTCATTTGCATTGCTTAATTAGTTCGTTCACTTGCGTGTACATGCCGATCGCAATTAGCCAACAAAACGTTGGAATAGCTATCATTCATGCAACAAAAAATAATTGCGTCACATTCAACATGCACTTTTTTAATTGCACAGATATTTATCACTTATGTTGCAAGAATAACTAATTTTTCTAACATCGAATAAAGCTTTTCTACGAGTATGATTTATTGTTATTTGAATTAATTGCTTCTAGGAAGGTTTTTTTGTTCATGGGTTGTAAATAAGTAACAAATGGTGAAATTTTGGATATTAACATACAGTAATAAACAAAATTCTTGAATCCTCTCAACAAACGGCCGTCTGATCCCAAGCTGGACAGAGCCCATGCCCTGGTATGCAGATACCTGATAAATCACATAGGTACTTTATATGGATATTTTTTTACACCCAGACAAAGAAAAAATACTTGTACTCATCAAACATATTTAAAACGAAACCGATTTTCAAGGTACATAACATTTTTATTATTTAGTATAGGCCAGAACTTGGCCGCAGCTTTGCTCGATGATATGTAAAAGTGTGGCCTATGACGTATATCATATCCTTACCAGAAAGCATAAGAAGCGCAATGTCGTTGTAAAACCCGACCCTGGAGAACTGTTCGTGGGCTTTCACAGCTACCACTCGCAGCGTCACGGGGCGGGACGGCTCGTCCTCTCTCGCCAGGTCCACGTCACCAAGACGGACGCTGAACTGACGGGCTGGGAAGCTGAAAAAGAGAAGGAATTACTTAAATTAAATATAACATAACAACAGACCTGTATTACCGCAAAGAAGAGGGCAGGGGAGTGTAGTAAACCCGTTTTACACCAAGAACGTTGTACGAAGTAGGAGTAAAGACGTTAGAAATACCTAGAAATTATATGTTGGCAAGAGAATTTTGAATGCTGATTTATTTTTCAAATAGAGAGTAGTTGTTACAAATGTCGTTAAAAATCCATTTTTAATGTAAAACTAGAAATGCATTAACTTTGCAGTTGTAGTGGTAATTGGCTTAACGGTTATGTTCTCAGTATCAAACCTGGACTTAATAAATATAATGGACGTGTTCCTACTAAAACTTCTTCTTTGGTAGTCTACTCACGGTCTCTGCTTAGAATCCCTGGTACAATGAGCAGCAGTAAGCAC
The DNA here is from genome assembly GCA_018248815.1 of Croniades pieria auraria. NCBI lineage: Eukaryota > Metazoa > Arthropoda > Insecta > Lepidoptera > Hesperiidae > Croniades > Croniades pieria. Next base: position 11,837 of record DWJK01002336.1, read on the forward strand.
ATGCCGCTTGCTAATGAGAGTGCCACCGCACCAGAATTCGCGGCGCTTGCTACCGTGCAGATAGATCGCCGCCATCCACGGCCACGCGCCGGGCTTTGATTCTGTGCCACCAACGATACGACCACCTTCGTCTTCCCGCTGACCACAGTCTGCAAACCCATAAATTTCCTATATACACACATTATCACATACAAAAAAGTTTAAAGAATCTGTGTTACGTTGCCTGTTGAAGATTTTAAAATTAGTGTTGTTAGCATAACGTCACGCAAGGTTCCTTACGGGGTTGATAAAGAGCATCGCGTGTTAAATACCTCCATCTTTACAGCCTTTATTCAAATGACCTTCCAATTTCAAAGTGAACTTCTATTAAGTCAGATATAATGCAATTTCCTTACCATTCTCATCCACGATGTTGGAATAGTTCGCAATGATCGGTGGCGGTAAAGTGTAAAAAGTGGTAGTTGATCTCGGGGTAGTTGCAACTGTTGGTGGGGTGGTAACAGGTCTGACAGTCGTTGGAGCTGGTGTAGGTTTAGGCTTTTTAGTAGTCAGGACTAAAATCGCTGATGGTTTCTTTGTGGTTGGTCTCGGAACTGGTCGTAGCGTGGTAACAGGAACTAAGTACGTCGGTTTGCTTGTTATTGCCAGAACTGGCTTTTCAACGGCTTGGGTGGCAGGTACAATGAGATCTCGCGGGCAACAGACGCCGGGCACGAACAAATCTTTAAAACATAACGACTCCCGAAGATTCACTAAGTTTAAGAGCAATTGTGGACAGTTGCTCAGATCTTCGCACAATCCGTCTTCGCCCTCTGGTGTCGTGCAGGACCTGGCATCGCTTTGTTGACTTTGTTCTCCAGTGGCTATTTTAGTTATTGGTGCATCTGGTAATACTTTTGGTAGCGCTTGTTTGACTATAGGGGCAATTTTATCTGTAACGTTTCTTCCCAAAACGTTTTTGCTGATCGTGTACAGAGCTTGGGGTAGTTGTTGCAAATTTGGATCAGTTTCGCGCCTATCGTTTTCATTAACCATATCCACTAAGTAATGTCCAACGGTGTTGATAGCACCCAAAGTTTCTGATATTCGAGTGAACGCTGATTCTGATAGCAGTCTCCCATCATTACGCGTTTCAGAATTAACTAAGTCCACTGATGCTCTGCTCTGATAGTTCTGTGGGTAGGTCTGAAAATTGTTGTACCCTGGCTGCTGAAATAGATTTTGATTGTATGTTGCTGGGTAGTTGTCGTACTGTCCATTGTAATATTGATAGTTTTGGTTTGAGTCTGGAGATCTCTTTCTTAGGTTCGATGACTGATGCCAAATGGGATTGCTCCGCCGATGATAAGGATAATCTGTATCACCACTCGTCGTTCTGAACGTGACTGTGAAATTGGAACAGTAATTAGTATATTGTTGTCATTTTTAATAAAATAAATTTATAATCAAAGCATTGATGCGTACCTACCCGGGTGGTGGATTTGTTGATGGCATTGTATACTCGTGGCCAATATGACGGAATCTGTAACAGAGAAATAAGGGATTATGTATCAAACTCAGAAATTCTTTTCAAAAGTAGAAGCCACAAAACAAATTGACATATAACTGTAGTTAGTGTCAATACTAAAAATCCGACAGTTCATTGACATTACCTCCATTATATAAAGGACCTTGATTTCCTGGCAATATTCAGTAACATAACCTTTCACAAAATTACACTTTCTTGATAACAGCAATAATTTAAAAATCAACCAACGATTTCGCGGAAAATTGTCTATGCTTCAAAGTTATTAGTTACTGGAATTTGGTGAATTGTTAAGCAGAAATTCACCTGCTTAAATATTGTGTAACTAAATTATTTGAACATTTCCAAATTATTTAATACAATAGAATGTCTTACAGAGAGAGTTATGAAATTTTCTTTTCTTAGAAAACCTGTAAAATTAGCAGTGAACCTAAAATCAAGCGGCAAATTGCTAAGAAAATTGTTCCTTTGTATGAAACTTATTACATCTTGGAAGGTAAGAGCGATTTGTTCCGAAATCGCAAAATGCTCTCTACTTAAGTACTTGTATTTCTTGGAAAGAGTAACGAGTGTAATGTTAAGTAAATAAAATGTTACAGTATCTGAGAAATATAGGTAAATATTCTGGTCACTTCTTATTGATCTCATTATCAGAATTGAATAGAGAATTTAAGCTTACTTTTTTAATCGTTGCGATTGGATGTTTGCTCTTCGTTGATATCATTTTATGATTTAACTGTTTCTATTCAGTCACGAGTTTCCTGTCCGCATCAGAAGGGTTACGGCTATAGTCTTTACTTGGCAAAGAGACGGTTGGCAGATTTCTCACCTTAAGGAATATTGCAGAAAACTCATCAACATCAAGTACTCTTAAGACGAACTTATTTTTTTAAACATGCGTTCCAGGATTTTCAGGAGCTCTGGCGTGGGAGGTAGAATTCTAAAACACCAGACTGTCACTGCTCGTGAACTTTATAAAATATTAGATATTCAAATTATGACATTAGTTTAAACGAACTCACTGCTCGTGAACTTTATAAAATATTAGATATTCAAATTATGACATTAGTTTAAACGAACTCTTGTCTTTAAGTCGAACAATAAAATCCAATAATCATAAGTTAACTATTTAGGCTTAATATGTCGTTAAATTTCTCTAAATGGAAAAAGGAGAAATTACCTGAATGTTCTCGTAGACCCCATGTGAGGTAGTAATGCCTACGCAAAATCATTAAATTTATCAGGCGTTTGCATCAATGTTATTCTTAATATTCTCTATAGAAATAGTTTTCATTTATTGTTCTCTATTTAAATGTGAAAATGCCGTATTGCAATTAAATTTGTACATATCGACCTATTCGTAGTATAAAGTTCCATAAGAACATATGACCAACACACTTTTTCTTTATTTTTCAGACTGTTTAGGCCTATATTTTATGGTAGGGAAACAAAAGTTTAATTTT
>DWJK01002337.1:0-14824 GCA_018248815.1 Croniades pieria auraria
AGCTACATCAAAGTCCCATGGAATAGGTGGTAAGCCTATTGCCATACACTAGGCACATTTCCAGACTCCGACTTACTACTAGAAATTCTAAATTAGAAAAATCTATTAGCACCCGACCCAGAATTTGAACCCAGGACCTCCGGATCGGGAGTCGCGCTTGCAACCACGCGACCCACGAGGCAGTCTACCTAGGGAACTCAGTATTTATGTTTTAATGCCAAATATCTTTTCTAACAAGTTATTTAAACACAATATGCATATGTTGTGACCGTACAAGTTTCGGCTTATGATTAGTCGTGTTACGAACGTACGTGCCCAACGAGCAAGAGCAAAGAGAAAAAAGAAATTTGGGTGCAGCCGTGGGATACCTCCGTACGGCTCGCTGACTAACGACATGTCGTTATGTATATGACACATGTTCAAATATTTTCTCTATTTTATTACACGATTAATATCCAAATCATTACGGACCCGTTCGTCTTGCTTGTATCATATATGCACAGACGTATCTCATCTTTATTGTAGTTCTAATGATTACTTATTGCACGGAATTACTTACCGGCGACTGGTCCGCGACGCGTCCGCAGATATGATTCGCCATCTCCGAGCGCGTTGCAAGAGTACCTTCATATTTCGAACTGAGTGCGGAATGAGTTCACTACATAACAATGCATATATAAGTTATATGTTAGTTAAAAAGATTTGCTGCGAGCCTGGACGAATAGACACAATAGTCACTGCCAATGAGCCTAAGTTTACGTCGTCAATGTATAGCGATTTATTTCTTGATAACAGCGTGACCCGCAATGTAATTCAGTTACTTATCTTGATACTTGGTAAACATTTGGTCGATAAGAATTCCTCTGTAACTCACATGTCGTGACTACATAAACAATTTAATTACGTAACGAAAACATATGAGTGATAAACTATCGCAAGCTCCATGTGGCCTTGTGCTGTTTGGAAGCAGTAGCACGTCCTGCGCCGGCCACCAGCCAGCGAGCTGTCTTAAAGCTAAGCTATGTTAAAACATCCCGAAACGTTTCATTACATGTCCCTAACCAATACGTATGTTGGGTCTGTACTGAATACTTATTGCAAGTCCTGTCTTCACATGCTGCAGCCCGCGAGAGCAGCGCGGGTACCAGGAGAGCGAGCAGCGGCGACGACTACATCGCCTCTCTAGTAACTAGATCAACAGCATGCAACATTAGTGCAATGTTTATGGAGAATGTAAATAAAGCCTGTTCTACCGGCCGCATGTCGCGTGGCCGTGCGAGCCAAGGTTTGCAGAACTTTAAGATTTACGCGCAGTCAATGTCAAGTACAATGACATTTGCAATGTGATAACAAAACGAAGAGCACGCTGAAGCGCGCGCGCCAGCAGCTCGCGATTGAGGGTCGAGTGTGCACAGTGGCTGGCACTGGACGACGCCTGACGACCGAAACCGCTAGGTTTAGACTAGGTTTGCGAATATTTTAAAATAATTGTTTTTTCAACACGCAAGGTTGCGTAAGGGGCAAGTAGAGGGCACCGAATTCTCTTCAGCAAGTACCTGACCTATTTGGTCAAGATAGATGAGCTTTCGCTTGACTCTGCGTTCATCAACTTTCGCACTATATATTTGTTTTCAAATCTTCCAACATTAAATTACTTAATTTGGTTAATATTTTACAATTTTTAAACAATTTTATCAGAATTTTATAAACTGATCATTTCGATTCATTGTCAACGCGCTGAAATTTCCATAAGCACGTGTTCCATGTGTTGACTTTAACCATGGTTTTTTCCTAGGGAATATGGATGTGTTAACAAAATGAACTCCTCGGAGAAGTTAGCACACCTGCTCTAATTGTGCTCACAGAGAAACTTCGTACTTACAAGTGTTTGATCTGGTAGCTACTCCGGTATGGATTGTTTCTGCCGCTCAATCTTTGAAGACATCATTAGTTACTTCAATTTGTGTGAAATGTTATTGAATGTTACAGAAGTACGATTATGCAGGCCTGCTGGAGCTGAGTGCAGCCTGCAGCTCATGCACGTCTGAATCCGATTTGAGACAAAAGTAGGCATATAATTCAAACAAAGAGCGGTGCAAATTCTGCAGCTGCAAGTGCGTGACAGTCTGATGTTTTTGGAACTGCATGTGCCGTGCTATGCATCAAGCTGTCAAAGGCCTCCAAACCGCAACCCCGCGACGAAAGCTCGCTGCTAAACGGCAGATATGGATTCAGCAGTTTTCTAAAAGCAGACCTTAATAACATCGATTTGTTTACTTTTTTAATGAAGTGTTTTATACGAATTTAGTCAAAACCTAGTGTTTTAGAATTAAACCACCGTTTCCGGTGGACATGGGTTTAAATCCTGGCGTGTACCGCTTTACAAAACATATGCGTTTAAAGAATAAACATCATCGGTGTAACGCTGAAAGCACATAAACAGGCAAGAAGGCAGGCGGGCAGGCAGGCAGATATAAGGCAGGTTCATAAGGACACCTGCATACCTTAGAGTTCTCTATAAGTTTCTCATAGGCGTATAAAGTCTGCCATGCCGGACCGGACCAGCGTAGAATACTATAAACATAATCTTTCTTCACGAACATAATTTTTCATAGCGTAGATCGCCCTTCTACTAGACGGTCTGACCTGATGAAGACTGCAGGAAGCTGCTGGATTCGAAAGGCCCAGGACCAGAAGGAGTGGCGCCGTTTAGAGGAGGACTATGTCCAGCAATGGACATCTAGAGGCTGACGATGAATATTTCTCATACCGAGAAAAAAGCCATGTCCAACGGAGAAATGATAAATGGATTAAAAATTATTATGGAAATTCGTTTGATTAATATTGAAAAAATTACTTGGATGTTCATATCTGATGCAGGTAAGTAGCAAAAAGAGAAACGTAACTAGTTGTAAGTAGTTGTGGTGATAATAAGAATAGCGGGACGAGATACAACATTATTAACATGACACAGCGCTAATTGAGAACAGCAAATCGAACTAACTGTACCTTAGCAATGCGATGTATAGCTCTGTGATATGAAGTTCCTGATCACACATATGCATACAATGGTCTGACTCACCGTAGCAGACGCACGAGTGCAGCAGCAGCGCAGCGACAGCCAGTAGAGCCCTCATAGTGGCGGGAGGCGAGCGAGCGGCTGGGAGTTGCGGCGGACACGAGTACCGCGAACGAGCGAGCGGCGCGCAGTGGTGCGGCTCGGAGCCTGCGCCGGAATAAATGTTCATCTCGGCGCTTATCAGCCCACTATTTTTTCTAACGCCGTGCGTGATAAGACGCAGCCGGGAAGGTCGACTCGATACGCATCTGTTGTCGGTCTCCGCACTTGACCGCACAGTCCGACCGCCTGCACTTCAACATCCGGGGGCGATGTCTCAAGCGCGACCAGCTCCGCGCGACGTCACCTTGAGGAGCTTCTCGTGTCATGGGTATAAAACTGATAATCATACAGACACTTAGATCACTTCACCAGGAACGTATATGTCTCTAATATTGTAAGTAGCTCACCAAGAGGAGCTTAGATTTTTTCTAATTAATTAAAATAGAGAAAGATATATTTCATGTGAGATTGGATGGTAATACGACCGTTAGATACCTTCTAAAGAAATCATAACGATACAAGATTCGTTGCTTAACAGCTGAAAAGGTACAGCCATAGAGATTTCAAATACGAATGCTAAACCCCTTCTTAAAGGGTTCCAAACTCTATCCTAAGTAAAATGTAACTCCTGAGTAGCGTAAACGGTAGCAGTGACAGCCTGATGGTTTAAAATTCAGTCTCCCACTGCCTGGGGTCTGGATTGAAATCTTGGCATGCACATCTTTACGAAAATGTGTGTTTAACATAAAATAGCCGAAAACCTCAGTGCCATAAGAGGCTTATGCCCTAAATCAGAACTATAGCATGATCGAAAGTAGTGTTCACAGTTACCATCTTGTTAAAACCTATATAATTATGAGTAGAATTTGCCATAAGCAGTTCGGCACACAGAAATAGAATCCTATGGTGTATGCTGCAACCAAGTGTGTCAAACATAGTTCACCGCACACGTGCTGACACCAGGAGACGATAGCCCGCCGCAGGCCGCGCTCGAGCCGGCCGCTAGCAATGAACCGCTGACCCACTGTCCGACGGTCACACCGCTGCATCTCTTGTTTAGAATTTCTGGTAGTGACTCGGAGTCTGGATCAGTGCCCGGTGTAAGGCAATAGGCTCGCCACCTATTCCATGGGACTTAAACGTAACTGGCGAAACGTGGGAGTGTACTACACTCCTCTGCCTAACCCTTTGTGGATTACAGGCGTGATGTTACGTTTTTTTTTATTAAGGTCTTAACTCACGTGGGGTAGAGGTGTCACATAACATAATGTATATGCTCGATCACTGTTTTACTGTAAACCCGAGAACAGCTTTACTGTAAACTGACACGAGGGTAACTCAGATTTTTTCCAACGGAAGTAACGCTTAAACGTTGTTATGCTTTATTTATTTATAAACTTTTTAATATTTTATTCAAATTAACATTTATAACTTTAAGGTTTATTTTAAAATTCTATACGTAATTATTTTGGAAATGTAGTATTTATTATACTTGTCAAAATTATTATTATTATTATTATTCCAGGTTAAAACGAGTTATGAATGAAAGAAACCGGCAGTTATTCGGGAATATATGAAAGGGCGGGAGAAGGCGCAAGGCTGACATGTCAGTTATTCACAAGAGGACGTTAATGAATTGGACTGTGTTGGGAAAGTTGAGCTTGAACGTGTGACTGAAGTTTTAATAGATATAAAAGGAAATAGATATAAAAAATATATATTAAACTGGCACTGGAAGCCAAACCAAGAGCAGCTAACACATACGAGTGTGCTGCGTGCGCAGTCCCGCGAGAAAGACTTATACGCGAGAAATATCACTTAAAACAGTGATATTTCCCTAGTATGTAACTTTTTTTTTTTATTGAATAGAAACACCGTTGACTTAACACTTTGCTTATGTAACTAAATTAGATTTACTCTTGTACGGTGTGATGCGTCTACTGACGTTTGTGAAGTACATATACGAGTATGGTTCAGTTGCAAAAATTCGAAATATTATAATGAAATTTAATAAAAAACCTAAAAATAGAATTGTGTTCGGTTAATATAATTATACTGGCAGAATGCCAGGTATTTTATTTTTTCCTCGTTAAATAATAATAAACACAAAAAAAATAAAAAATGTGATAATGAATCTGCCTGTAAAAAACGTCAAGGTTTGTTTTTTTAATTGTCCATTTTTTCTATCAATTTCAAGTAAATAACAGGAGTATGAGTGTAGCAGATTCTAATATGCCAAAATGCCGGAAAAGTTTTACTCTTTGCGCGTAAAAAAATCACACATTCATATTTTTGTTACAGTTTTTTAAATATACCTACGGCATTGGTGTTTCTTTGTTCTCTTTGCAATACCTACAGATGTCGCTAGTGCGAAGTTTCGGGTTTGCTATGTATTTGACAAGTACACAGAGCACTGTAAGGACCCTTATCATCATACAGATATTTGTTCTACTGAATTTTAAAAACTTGTTAGAAAATTCCTGTTTCTATCCCTTGATCAGAGCTCTGGAGTTGCTTTGTTTAAGCTCAGTTGGCCATGATTTGCGGGCCTGTTCCGGGCTGAACTGAAGAGGATGTAACGGTCTGTAATATTTAGATGACGTAACTCATAAGCCAACAATAATAGAGCGCTCCCGTGACCCATCTCGGCCGCCCGGCTGCTGGAACCACCATCATTAGCGAGCAATTACTCAATGTTCGTGCGCACGACCCGAGTGTCAAAACATCACGATGCGAGCAACCGGATTCGAGAATCGGGGTTTTTCTTACAGCGCGCCCGCCGGCCAGCTGCACGCTGCTACAGTACGCGCACATAGAGCCTATTGTCTGAGCACGTAGGATCGAAGTAGCTTGCTCCGCCCAGCTCTGGACGGCATGCTGTACGGTTCTTCGTATCAAAAGCTACCTATGTTTACATTAAGATGTAAATACGTGGCATGTTCATATGGTAACATTCATTAATCGTGTTTTTACGGGTACCTTTAAAAATAATTATTAATATATTTATCACAGTATTTGTTGTATACATACATACATACACACACGTGTGTGTGTATATATAAATGTAGATTTACCTAACATTATAACGATACGACATCGTGTATTGTTGCCTCAAATTACGAGACATTGTCAAAACTCTGAAAGCAACGAAAGGTTTTTTATCACATGAAGCGATGTCACTTCTCTTAACTCAATACTAACAATCCCACCACGCTGTATATCACACACATCACACTTTCGACAGCATAAATTAAATTATCAAACCCTTATTTAGCTGAGTGGCGCTAACACCTGGCCCTAAATAACTTTGCAATAGAATAGGACTTAGCTGTGTGGTACGTACCTAACCTAGTAAAAGTCTCATGGACGTCTGCTTACCGGCACCGGCAGACTCACCCTTGTTACAATCATAGTCACCTCTTCGCGGCCCACTTACCAGTTCTTAGAACTCTTAATGAGAGGCTTAACTACCCTTTTTGCTCCATGCCACCGCCGCATGATATATCGTTAGATAATTTTAAATGTCTTAATGTTTACCTGGAATGTGGAAGCAAACATTCTGCGGTTTCATGCTATTAACACTCCATTTAATGTATCTCATCTTAACACGGGCAAGTGCGCAATAAGAGCACAACCGTGGGGGTATATTCCTACATTGGCCAGCCTGACTGACACAGGTTTGTTACGTTGAAGGCTGCACTGCCAACTTTGAAGTATCGCGGGCGAGCGCTCGGAAGCTATTGGACTATGTTCCCATGGACTATGTTCCCGTCCAGGAATATTTTTTTGGATAAACTCAAATATTTGTTCCATGCCGGGGTGTAAATTATTACAGTGAAGAAAACTATACAATAAGATAATTATAAATAAAAAATAATGGTTTCCTTGAATTATGACTTCCGTATTATTTTCCTCGACAGATCTGAAAAAAATGCCATTTCTTTTTAAAACACGATTTAACACTTAATTTTTTTTACATATCGCTCATTTGCGACCAGGCCGTAATATTTATACATATAATGATACTGTAACTGATTGCTGTCTATACATGGCAAATATATTTAAAAATTCGTAAGAGAGTGCCTTTGTATAACCAAGAGAACCCAAAACAATGTTTTTTCATTTTGTCTGTTTGTTTGTATGTCTATATGTTTGTGCACGCTAATCTCAGAAACGGCTTATCCGATTTGAATGCAGTTTTCAGAACTATATTGTGATGAGCTTCACTTAACATTAACGAATATAACGCAACATGTCGTCGCATGAGTTTAAAAAATCACCAAAATTTGAATAATAATAACGTGATCAGTTTGCAATTGCGAGTCTCATGGAGAGAGAATCATAGTTTTCCCTCTGATTTTGAATTCTATTTCTCCGTTTACCTCAACGCAACGATGGTGACGCGAATATTAAATCTTGTGCTCTCAGATTTAATGTTTCTCCTTGTTTATGAGGTTTTCATCTCCGCGCCGTCCGTCACACATAATGTGCCTATAAGATACAATTTTTAGGTTTCCAATGATTAGACGAACATCACCGATAATATATTTTCCCAATGAAAGACAAAAACTAACGGGCGGTCGGGTTAACCACGGCTGCTGTACTTAGATACATGGGGCGATTTGACATGTTTCGATACAAACAGCATTTATTTCCCGCAAAAGGTAATATTTAGAATGATATGCGGTTACGTGTATTTGTCATCTGCCTAGCTACTGCGATCGCAGCTCCACCTGCCGGTAAAGTTGTTAATGTGAACCATCCAGAGACCCACTCCAAGACACGAACAATTTAGTCAACGTCAGTTCAGCCGCTTAGAAGGAGTGCGCTGACATACACACGTACAGAGGAATTGTATATCTAAAGATAAGTAACAATCATTAAAAGTAGGTATATTTTCGAAAAGTAAATGAATGTAATTAAATTGATATTAGATTCTTAAGATTGCGTTTCAATATTAAGAAACTCAGGTAATAATGTAACCAGATATTACAGTAAGAAAACAAACATTAGTAATAAAAGTAAATTACACGAAAAATTAATGAAACGGTTTTATGCAGTATATTTTAGAAACGCGTGTAACGTAAAGTAAATTGTAGGTTTTTTAATGTATTTTAGCGCCATCTATTAAATACTTGTCCAACTTAGGTAACAGTACTTAGAGAAGTGTGGATAGACGAATTCACACTGACGCCAACAGATGGCGATGCGAGTCTATAGTACAAGTCTGAATCTGGCCCAAGATACATTATAATTATGCAATGTTTAATTAAAATTGGTTTAGTAGTTAGTTGTAGTAGCAGTAGTAGTAGTTGTAGTAGTTGCAAGCGCCACTACCGATCGGGAGGTTCTGGGTTCAAATTTCGGGTCGGGTACTATTGGATTTATCTCACTTAGAATTTCTAGCAGTGACTCGGAATCTGGACTATGCCCGGTGTATGACAATTAGCTCACCATCTATTTTATGGGACGTAAAGGTAATTGGTGGAACGTGGGAGTGTACTACACTCCTCTGCCTATCCCTTCGGGGATTACAGTCGTGATGTTACGTAGTTAGTAGACGATCGTAGTAACACTGGACTTTTATATTATAACACAGATAGAGTGTGTACACATAAACCGTCCACGATGGCAGCGCGGCGGCCCTGGCGCGATCTATAAATCGTCCTCGCCTATTTCGTAACGCGATAACTGATCATTAAACACTCGAAAGAAAACAATTACCATATTTGGCAAAAGCACTTTATTTTTGACTCACTGTTTGCAGATCGCCTGCTTATTACAACTTTAAACATTTTTATGTACATATTTTTAAAATGCAACAATAATCTTATGATATACATAGATAGGTACTTACCTAGTTCAATAAAACAATTCCCGTAATCATGGACCGCAGCTTACGGCCTCTGTTATTATTATTTAAACTGATTTTCCTTTTCGAAATTCAGTTTTACATTAAGTATTTTTTCTATCTTTATGACTACTTTGACTACTTATTGTATTGTATATACATAGCTATGTAACTACATGATTATTATTATCAGAATATGTATATTAGGAGGGAATTGTAAGGATAAAGAATTTTCTAGAACATTTCTACGTTTTGTCCACGTTTATATATAGATATGTTTTATTAACTTTTCCGTTAACATTTTCATAACAAATGCATTGATCTGATTTTTTTAATATTAGCCGAGATGGCTCGGAGTGTAGAGCGTAACGTGGATTTTTTTAATTAACATTATTTTGTATGTGAATATAATTCGTATACTTACGTAATTTTTTTTCATTTACTCTTTTTAAATACAATAACTTATTCATAAATTGATACTGAGCTAGGGCTTGTAGTCGTACTCCGCGATGTTGCCGTCGTTGTTGGTAACTTTGTGTCCGGCGCTGAACTCCGAGCGCTGACCGTCGACGGTGCTCGACGACTTGAAGGTGGACACCGAGTGCCCGTACACGTGCGTGTCTGGGCCGCTCCGGAGTGACTTGATGTCGCCAGATAGTGGCGGCTGAAACGTTAAATATCTTTATTGAATACCATCGTCACTATTTCGATCATTTTCAAGATTTCTTTGTTTCTAATGTTCACCAATTTATAAAATGTTCCATTAAAATCGATAGCTTTGAGCATCACTTTGTTTGCGCTGTTTTACTTATCTTCGCTAATTTCACTTACTTATGATAAAATCTCATAAGTAATTGGTTTAACAATAAGTAAGTGTCATAGTCACAACCACGGCGGCTAACAGTCGCGTAACGCAGCGTGTTTCGTTAGAACGGTTTAAGGATATTTAAACCTCTATCCCGGTAATTGACATAGGTAAGCGTTTGTACTTACGGGAAAGTTGCTAAATCCGACGTTCTGTGACAGTCTGAAATGTTGAGATATACAGAATGTTATTGATCTGATCGCTGGGTGACGATTGAGCCGATTAATTCAGAAATAATTGATGTAGTGGACACATTGCGACTCGACGGAGGTAGCGAGGTGCGGTTCGGTCGCGCCGAGGCCCCGCGGCCCGCCGGCTACTTTGGTGCGTTTCCCGCCATAACGCGGCCAGACGGTTTTTCAATTAATAACTCATTAATCTATTATTTCACATATATTGTATGCACTTTCAGCATATATTTTTATATGACAAACATATATCGAATATCACATTAATGATCGCGGTGGTTAACAGGCAATAATTAAACCGCAGGTTATTATTTAGAGTCACTAAATCGACATCAAAAAGTGAATTGCACTTGGCACTTACAATCTCCTAAACTCGTCCCAGTCGCCGGACTGCGCCGCCTCCGCCAGCTCGTTCGATTGGAAAGGAAAACCTGAAAAATCGAATTTCGTTGAATACTAAGTATATCTAAGTAGTAGTACTAAGTACATCTAAGTAAGGTATATCTAAGGTGTAACTAATTGTTTGTTATCACTGTTAAAACGAGGTGGCAATAGAGTTTTCAGTTGTGAGTCGGCGAAAAATTCTATATTACCAAAAAATTTTATTATGTCTTCGTGTGTCTAATGGTTGTGACTGCTGATCAGGAAGTCGTGGGTTCAATCCTCATTCGGATAAAGTATTATTGGGTTCTTTTATCGTGAAATTAAGTATAATTAAGGCGTAATGCAGTAGGCTCACCTCCTATTCCATAGTGGAACGTAAAACATAATTGGTGACATGTGGGAGAGCACTACACTTCTCTGCCTACACCTTCGGAGAAATAGGGTTGTGATGTTATGTTATGTTCTAATTTTTCGTTGTCAATATAAGATGATTGAACGTGAGCCATCGTTTTATCTGATTACAGCAAACTGATAACGTGCACCGATTGCGGGTATCTAGGCCGACCGAGGGTTGACTGGCCCGTCGGCCCAGTGTTTAGTAAACGTGAATTTGAAGTTGGTGTTGTGGGTTCGCTTCCCATTCAGGAAAATTATTTGTGTAAAAAATATTTTAACTATTCATACTAACATAGTCACTAACCGGACTAATGATACTAACATTTCCCATTACTGCGGTCTTCTCACCAGTTGGACGCTAAATAATCGTCTTATTACCTGCTAACTACACCACTAACAGTCCTGGCCCTATACCTTTTGCCTAGGTGGATTGAGGATGTCAAGTGGCGGCATCGGTTATTTCAATTAAAATCCTCGGGGTCCTCCGCCTACCCAGGGACCTGACGCGATTATCCAATAATAATGTTAGTAATAGGTTACAGTTTTCACCGTAAAATCTATAAAATTTGCTGCTTCAATTGTTGAATGCGATTACATACATACATATCAATTACAAGAGAGTGCGTAAAAAACGGCTATTAATGCGTGTATAATATTAGAACGTGTGCGATTTGCACATTGGGAAATCGATTTGCGCTCGCCACGGGCCTGGCCGTTCGTCCGCGGGCGAGGAGCGGCCAGCGGTGATAAATAAAAGTATTCGATGCACAGCTACACATGAAATGTAAAATACAAAATATATCTTGCGATGTTGGTTAGTTAGGTTAGTTTTAGGGTAATTTGTTCGTTGGCTACCGATACTTTATGTGCTTGGGAATAGAAAAATTTTTATGCATATATTTCATATTAATTTAAAGATAAAGTTGTGTGTCCAGTGAGGGGTAGTTAGAGGAGTGTAGTACACTCCCACGTTTCACTGGTTGGGTTTACGTCCCACTGTGAAATAGGAGGTAAGCCTATTGCCACACACCGGGCATAAATCAAAACTTTGCTGGCAACACCAGTTAGGAATATTGACAGCATTAAATACACTTCTTAAAATTTAAACGTGGCCTGATAACGCACTGTTCATATATTCTCTTTGATAGCCACAGCTGTTAGAATTGTACCTACACTTGTCGTTAGAGCTACTCGAGAAGATCTGAGGATTCGAATTCGGTTTGGGTCGTCGTGACTGGAAGGGATAGAATACGTGAATGACTGATGTCTGGGAACTTGTAAACAGATTTATTGCTTTAAATTATCATCCTCTCAAGTTTGCACGCGACTTACGAATACGTATCTTCTTAATAACAACTCAATCAATTTATCGAACAAGTCGATTGTAAAATATGTCAGTGTATTTAAAATGAACTTCACAGTTTACGCTTTTTGAAAGTTGCGGTTAAACCTCTGATAAAAAGCTGTTTTTCAAAGGCTGGACTCGTTCGGCTTAGGTACGTCGAAACTTTCAAACCAGCTATTGTAAACGCTATTGTGGGTTTGCAACACGACGTCAGATTTGAACAAATCTACGTATATAAAATACTCCGGAACATTTTCTTTGCCACCCGATATTGTCAGTAAAGCTATTTTTATATATGAGAAGTTAATACGATATTACAAGAACGCACGCGACGAATAATATATAAATTAGTATGATGACGATTCACTAGCTTTGCAAAAGCAGTATTACCGGAAAAACGGGAAAACGGACGCGACAGCGCTTCGCCAATTGAACCTTCCACACTTCTCAGCGCACAGTTACGATGTCTACGCGCCGGATCGCACTCCGTGGGATATTGTAGCAAATGGAAAACTACACTGCATAACACATTTGAATTTGGAGTGATATCAATTAGACTTTACTGGATCCCGAGATTACCTTCAACGAACAGCGCGGCCGCAGACGCGAGGAGCACGAAGGTGACTTTTGACATGTTGTCAATTCGTTGGCTATCAATGTGAAGATTTAGTGGTAAAATGAATAATGTAATCACTGCTAGAAGTGGCGCGCTCGCGTAACCGACTGACGCGAAAACTTGTGTGGCAATGTAGCTACACCTCGCGTCGGCGCCTTATATCACACGCGAATATCTCGTGCCCAGCTCCGAGCCCGCGTCTCGTATCACTCGCTGCAGCACTGAACGTAAACACAGCCGAATCTATGCCAGTGACTTGTCCATAATGTTCTCCAAAGCATGTGACGTCTACCCACATTATTGGCCAGCACGACGTATTGCGGCTTTTCACTTCTCATATTGAGGACTTCCATGTCTAACAATGAAAAGATAAAAGGCTTAAGGAGAAGTCATAACAGTTCGATTTCGCGTATTTCACTAAACACTACAAAATTTTACAACTCACCTAAAATATCATTTATTTCTTTATTTAACGAACGTCGCAACAGACATCCGCACCAGATTGCCAGTGCCTATCGTCAACGTCATCAGCCTATCTCAGTCCACTGCTGAACATAGGCAGCCCAGGCAGGGTCTCCCAATGAGCGCCATCGCGTCCTGTTATACCAATGCCTATAAATGAAGTGTTATTATCATTCCAGATCTAGAACTGTTGGTGCTGTTAATCAATTAGAACGCCTAGTTTCTCATAATATATTTAAATTGTTCAATGCGAATGTTGGTCTTGACCAAATGTCATACCGCCCTGGCTGATGGTGGAGCCAAGTCTCCAAAACCGGCGCATGCGTATGAAGAGAACGATGAATGTAGAAGAAGCAAGTCAGGACTATAAGGTTCTGCCTATCCCGTAAGTAACCTGGCATGTCAATATAATAATGATAATTACTATTATTCATTTGGATTTCAATGAAAACCGCGAACAGCTCTCCAGCTGTAGGGGCGTGGTCGTTTTTATCAGTCGATTCGGACAAGGGTACCGCCATTGCCATAAACGACATTTTTTATTAGAGTCTAATCTTAACTTGGCTCTTTATTCTCTTCTATATTAAGCGCTGATAGGTCCACTACAGAAGAAGGCGGCTGGTAATGGCTGGATGAGATCTGCGAAGGATCGAGTGTTGTGGTACACCTTGGGAAAGGCCTAGCAGCAGTGGAACGGAAAAGCCTGACCTGATGATGATACGTCCACACACAAGTCATGCTACTGAAGTAAGTTCATTTACTATCTCCTTCGTCATACTCGAATGACGTGGGTACATTTAATTTGTTGTAATATTTACATTTAGAACTTTTATTTCTGCACAAATTAATTTAAGTAACAAAACAAATGTTCATTACGGTTTTTGACACTTTACAACATGACCACTCTTCAAAACATGTACATTTAAAATCGACCCATTAGCCACTGTCATTATTTAAAATTTTTGTTAATTGTTTATTAATATTTACCAACAATTTTAGACTAACTCGATGAACAAGAGAAATAAACAAGACTATCAGAATTAAAATTTGGCGGGAACGGCGTGAGAAGTGGTATTGTTAACCTACTCACGGCGTGTCCTTAGCTAACGAAACCCAGCCTGGTGAATCGTTAAAGGAGCTAATTTAAATGACTGTCGGTTTGCTGTTACATTACGTTAATGTGTTATCTACTCGTACATAGGAGTGTCGCTGAGATGTTCTAATTTTACCACGTTACATCACAAACGTAAAAAAACGAGTATGTTTGCGTAAACGAATCCATTAAATGTGTAGTGTAAAGGCGTAGTTTTAAGGGGGCGTCCATTAATTACGTGAGGTGTTTTTTGGGTTTTTTTGCACCCCCCCCACCCACAAATAAACAATATAATACTTTTTACCGACTGGCCGGTACATTTTTAATCATCGTATGTATGTTTATACTACTGAAAGTCTAAAATGATTTGGATGAGTTAGTTTATAATTATACTCAGGCGTTACCATGGGGTCGGCTTTTTTTTTTTAATCTTTATTTCAGACCAGGTATTGTCCATATTGTGTGTTAGTAATTAAATCTATCCTATGTTAGTAATTTATTTT
>DWJK01002338.1:0-14823 GCA_018248815.1 Croniades pieria auraria
GTAAGCTACTGAGTTGCCAACTTCTGAGTCAGCAAGCTCAATTTGCTATACATAATTCAATGCTTACTCCAACAGTATTATACTCAAACGAGGGATAGTCCAATAAAAATGAAGATAAAATAAGAATACACGCGGTCAAAATGAGGTCATTACACCGAATATGCGTGACACTCGCCGAGCGTGTTCGTACTACAAATGTAAGTTAGATGGCTTGGGTGAAAAAAAGTTAAGTGGCGTAATTCCAAAAACTACAAAAATACTATACAGTAAAGCAAGTCAGGGTCTGCATGGATAAAGATATTTGGTCCTCAGTGTTCTAATCCTCCTCCATAGGGGACCTGGCGAGGTTCTAAATACGAGTACATTGCTACTCTTACGGGGTTCAAACGTTCACTTTTACGAGTAATATGGAGTACTGAACCAATATCCAGTTCCTCCAAGTCATAACTGGAATTATTTTAATAAAAACAGCTTCACGACAGAAACAGTTTTAACGGTTTTTTGGTGTCGCGCGAATTGATCTATATGGCTAAGTAATGTTCTGCCACCTACCTACGTATAACAACCCGTTCAGTGTCAATTAGTCAGACCAAATCTCTATTAATTTAGCTTCAAGCGACAGTGATACTGCTGATTGTTTCCAATGGCCGCTATCTTCCTTAATTACCTAATAGGCGTTTAATAACCACACGATTCGTCTACGTAAGTACAAAATGTCTTTTCACATTAAGGGATATTTATTTATCTGTTTAATGATTAGTAAAATTGTCGTATATAAATACGACTGCATTGCACTATATTCAGCACTTCGTATAATACAATACAACGCTTCCTACCAAAATGAACAAAGTGAGTACCCACTCTAAGATTAATATTTCTGACAAAATAAATACATTTATATTGATATTTCTGTTTACTGTACTGTGTTGTACTGTGTACTTACAACAATTGGTGAAACGAAGGAGTACTAAACTGCTATGCCTACCCCTTCTGAGAAATACAGTCGATATGGTTTGTTGTTACCGTATAATTGATTTACCGTTAATTCCATAAGACTGGTTAAATTTCAAGGAATAAATATGTCTTGTTATGTTTGCTAGTATTCGTATTTACCCGTGGGAATGTTATATTTTCCCGCAAAAAAATATTCTAAAAAGCATTTTCTATTAATAAAGGTGTCCGTTCTGTGCAGTTTTTAGTTGCTTTATTAACCGCGAAACGAGATCGTACTATTTAAATGAGCTATATTTGTAAATCACATTTAAAAATTAAGGTATTAAAATAAATATAATAAAATTAAACAATCAAATTGAGCACTGTCAAA
Source organism: Croniades pieria auraria (assembly GCA_018248815.1). Classification (NCBI taxonomy): domain Eukaryota; kingdom Metazoa; phylum Arthropoda; class Insecta; order Lepidoptera; family Hesperiidae; genus Croniades; species Croniades pieria. Next base: position 1,325 of record DWJK01002338.1, read on the forward strand.
TAAATGTACTTAAATTTTCACATCATATTCCTAAACGCTTAATTACTACTTTATATGAATAAAATTTATTACTTTATTTAATAACCAGATAAATATTATACGAAGTCTTGTTTCACTATTAAATGACATGATTATCACGTCTCCGCCGCGACTTCCCTTCAATCAGCGGGAGCTCATGATGAAGGACCTCGTATAGGCCCAAATCTAGTGCGGCCATCCGAAAACCATATGCGAATTGAGCCGTTATATCTATAATCATGATGCCTTGTATCAGTTGCCCTTAGTGCTGGTAATCGTAAACCAAGTTTAATGGATGGTGTTAACTGGTAAAAATTAACAATCGGTCCCGTATGCCTACATATAAGGAATCTGGCGTGATAATATAATGATATAATAATAATAAGTACTGTCATATGTGGCACATAATGCCTGAGGTGGTGACCATAGTTATTCGAAATACCTTGACAAATTTTTATGTACTTGAATAAGGATAGGTACGGATTAAATTTTTACTTAGATTCCGCGAATATTTCACAAAGAGAAATATATTATCCGAAGCCAACAAGTTTGATAGGGAGAGCTTAGGAGATAATGTGTGTGTATAAATATTTTAAAGATTTTTCCACAAAAGAGGATTTTTGTTAGAATTTCAAATACTCCATTTCTTTGCAGTTATTTGTCCTGGGTCTACTGATGTGCGTCTGTATGGCGTACGTCTCTGGGGTGCCATTTCCAGACGAGGATGAACTTAATTCTGGAGTCGAAGAAATTTTAACTCCGGAAGAGTCTCATTGGGGTGATCACCACCGAAATAAACACGATCATCGTAAACATGGCAAGGGTGGTAGCCCACAAGAACTCTACCCCGGTGACTACGGTCATGGACGCTAAAAATTATTAACACTCCAATCACAATATAATATATCCATATAACTACAATGTGATTTATATAAACTTTAATAAAATCTTGTTTTTCTATGAAGGCCGTTTTATTTTATTTGCATTTTAAACAAAATGTATTACTACACCTATAAAATCATACATACATATGTATGTATGTTTGGCCTAGATAGTTACGACCGGTACACTTTTTTTACTCTACTAATAATATTATTAGCATGAAACTATGTGCTTGCAGGGTGTGGTAGACGATCCACGTGTAAATTCATCATCATCATCAATTTCAGCCTCTAGATATGGACATAGGCCTTCCGATTTCAGCAGCTTCCCGCTGTAAATTAAAGGCGCTCATTTCACTTTCAGAAGTAGCAACACTTCTGTAGCCAGCCTTGAACTGGACCGACACTGACTTGCTAACTGCAGCCATTGTAATACAAAAATACATACATACATATGTACTATTCGGGCTAATGACACTGACAGTCCTTATTTCTACAATTTCGCGCCAATTTAATAAGAACAAGCTTTATTCGTTGTAAAACAAACCAAAACATATTACAACAACAACACTATCTTAATTTAAAACAATAAAAAATTCAAAGAATAAAACACAACGCAAAAACCTTCATAAGCAATAATAATAACCAAACCATAAAGGTAATTGGGGTGTAGACAATGAATGATAATAAATGCAAATTTTATTTTTTCTGACAGATATTTTTTCTGATTTTAATAATACATGAAAACTCCGAAAATCGTAATATTAAGTGGCATAAATTTAAATTGTATTTTTAATAAGGTAATGAAAGAACAATATTTTCGGCTTGTTGTCATACCGAGTTATACCGAGCACCAATCGCGGTGACGTCACGGTCCTCTAAACACTGGCGTTTGGTTGTCATTGGGTTCGTTTTCTAGGTAAACTGTTTTATTTAAGCTAAAATTGATAAAATTGGCGAATTATGATTCTGAAAATAAATATAATAAATGTCTCATATAGATAAAACATAATTACAAAAGACAGTTAGCTTCGGCCAGTTTCTAATGTTGACTGAGAAATAAAAATTTGTTACGAATACGCTTATTAGAAGTATAGAGTGATAAATTGACAAAGAAAATTAACGTAAAAAACTATAAGTATGTATCTGAGCTCACTATAGGAAGATCCACACTTTTGTCAATACATTCTTGAGATACCACCTCTTGATTTTGGTTAATTATATGTACATTCTTCTATTAAAGCTCTTCTTTGGCAGTTGTAGGTCGAGTCGTGTTAGTAGACATACATTTTCTGTCAGGTTTCATGCGTATTTAATGGGTATTTGAGATTTGGTACCTGTTACACTGTATTGCATGTAATTTTCCATATTATTAGGCATCAAAAATAATACATTTACTGTAAAAAACATTTAGCTATAAAGCTACTTAATTTAAATAATATTATTGTATTTAGACAATTTGCAGGTTATAACACCTGTAAAAACTATTTATTTCACCTAATGCATTACGTATTCTAAAGTAATTTGAATGGACAGAACTTCTGGAAAAAGACACTATGCTATGGGAAAAAACAATTCGAAACTTAGAATAGTAACAAAAATACAACACAATGATCTTCACAAAAATATATATTTTTCGATTTAGGTGATTTCTCTCTCCTCGCAAGTCGAAACCCAATGTTTACGTATTCCTAGGGTTTTTGGCACATACTTGTACTCATCATTTTTTCAATAACATCAATATTTGTGCGGCGCCCATTTTGTTCGATTTTATTATTTAAAAACTGAATTAATTCCAAAAAAGAAACACAATTGCAGTAACTAACTGTCAACAGACGCGCTTCGTTTAAGGGGCTGTGATGTCATCCGTCCGCCATGACAGAGCATACGCGTTTCAGCTGTAATTTAAAAAATGAAAATAAAAAGTGCAATTAAATTATAAATACGATTATATATTTACTTAAATATTTTTTATGTATCAACAAATACACCTCTATCAATTAAAATTAATTTCTGAAAACTGTCTTCATCCCTATTATTAACATTATCTAATTAACTATTTATACCAGACTAACTGATACAAACACACCTAGATATTCCTCCATTTCTGTTCGATGTCGATTGCAGATTTCCATAGGCTTTCAGTTGTGTCTACCTGTCTCGACGTCTAGTTATCCCTAAATTAATGGAGATCTTTAAAAAATATCACAACAAACACTGCATAAAAATTATCATTAACATCATCAACACATTATTTTTCTGTTGTCGGAATTGTCTCTAACTTGTGAATGAAAAAGGAATGTCAGTCTATCACATTGGCCAAATGAATGTTGACAAATTATAAAACATTGGATTATACATAATACATGGAATGACTGCTATCGTATACGGCGTAGCAATGTGAATTTTATTGAACTAAATAGTAGATGTTATGTACCTTTATCGACCAAGCTTGTTCTTGTCTCTGGGGACCAAAGGGCTGGCAGCTACTTCGCACAGAGACTTAGCCTTATAATTCAGCGAGGTAATGCTGCCAGTGTTTTGGGAAACACGCCCTCACAAGGATATTTTAGACTTTAGTTTTTGTAAATACTGTTTTTTTTTTATATAATTATCATTATTATTGCATTTATGTATATTCACTAAAAATATTACCTTATATATAAATGTTAAGACAGATAATATCATCCCACATCGAAGTTTAAAAACGATTGGAGGTAACGTAAACGCAATGTCATGTCTGTAATACCCGAATCCCCCGTTTCACTAGTTATGTTTACATCCCACCATGGAATAGATGATGAGCCAATCTAAACTCAGAACCACTATTAGAAACTTCTATTAGAAAATGTCAGTTCGTAAAAACTATAACACCCAACCCGGGAATCGAACCTAGGACTTCTCGAGACATGAAAAACAGTTGAACAATTAGCAAAGGCTGTATACGAATGTATGAAACAAAATAAATGAGGTCGATAAATATATATCAGTCTGACAAAAACAAAAAAAAATGATGATCATTATTTCACCAAAACACGCCGAACGTTAAATTAGCTAATGACAGTGAACTCAGTTTTTATGAACGCTGCTCACGATCACACGCCTCAGCTAATTATTTTGATTGTAATATGAATTCTCATCTGTAACCTCCAAATTCTGATAAAAAATACTGGTACACCAGTTTTATGTAAAAAATATAAATACATACCAATCACTATATCTTAATTGCGTAAGTTTGCGTGCTTTCGTAAAGTATAAGTTATTCTTACAACTAAATTAAACGAAACGTAGCCACTGTAACAAAAAAAATATAGTGGAACTCCACGCACGTGAAGTTAATTACTTTGAATAATAATAACCATTTAGCGTCTTTGAAAATTGGTTTATAATTACCTTGAATCAACGTCCAAAATAGATTAACACTGTCAAGTTGTTTTCTGTGAATCCCCGTGCTGAGTTTAACAAACTTGGAACCTTTTACAAGGAGAATAAAACGAAACGTACTCCATTAAAATTTTATGTCTTATTTAACGGTTCTTATTTTCGAATTTGTTTATAGGAATTATTTAGCACGGCAGTGAATTGTGTAAAATGTGTAACACATACAATGTTAACCCCTCTCATTCTCAAAGAAGACTCGTATCCAAGACTGGAAAGAAGAAAGGGTTAATGATGATATTGGCGAAATCACTCGCAAGCTAAAAATACGCGGCCGGGGACAGGAGAAATCAAATACGGTAAAGATATATTACCAAAACTCGCTCGTCATTTTAGTACTAGATATAGATCATTTTATACACAGCAATGCTGGACAAATAAAAATTAAAATAAAGCTGTGAGTTAGGATGTACTTACCTAGTAGGAACATTCCTGAACTATCGCTACATGTATAATGTTAGTTTTCGCTAAGACCTTTTTTAATTATGGGGAAGAAATCTCCATTAGATTTTCTGCTTCGTGAGGAAAATAATAGGGGCATACAAATGTCAGATTTTTCCCCTCTGAAACCGCCTCAGCGCTCCCCTGATAGGTATATTGTCTTTTTTGATTTACAATATTACAACGGTTATATATAATACATATTTACGGGTCCGCAAGAATATTTTAATTCGATCTGTATTTTTTAATTTATTTTATTATTAGTATCTTGTACTATAATGATCGCAAATTTAACTGGTTGATACGAAGTTTTTTTTTTAACAATGGCATTTTAACCTCACGCAAAGTGTATAAAAAATATAACAAAGAGGAAAAATGTTGTTTTTACGATTTATTGTCTGGTTTCCTACGTGTTATGTTAATGCGATCTCTTACCCACGTAAATGTACTTGTTTACGCATAAAAACAGAACACGTTTAAATGTAGGAAATCTCTGGCCAAGTAATAGTAGGTACCTAAAATTTGTCATTGTAACGGAATACCGACGATTTAATAAAAAAAATGATGTATAGCAGTAATCAAAATTCAATTGGTATTTGTTTAAAATATTAAGGACCTAAAAATTATTATTCAATAAATTTGTACTCTATACTACTGCATTTTTATTACAATATTAAAACTGCAAATTTATTACAATAGACACATTTCTATGGTTAATCAGTAGATTAACCATAGAAATGTGTCTATTATTGGCACTATTACCGCAAACTAGTGGGGGTAAAGGTAACATCCATCATAAAGTTACAAGTTAGACAAGTTGAAAAAGTGTCTAGAATTAAGAAGTAAATAACAATTCATAAATTCACGACATTGACGCTCGCGGACAAAAAGGCCCTTATCTGAAGTCATCTACAGATGGAGTGAAGTGTGCTTCGTAAATAAAAATCATATTTATGACTACAGTAGTCAATGAAACCGCCGTATATTAAATTTTAAGTATTTACGCAGTCCAAAACGGTTTAGTAAATCCTACTGTCGTATAAGTTAAGGCGCTTTCTTTAAATTTCATACATAAAAATAGTTCTCCTTACCTCCGATGTAAACAAAGTTAAATGTTGCTTTCATAACGCATTTAGTGTAACTCTTATTGTTAAAAAATTCAAGCCTTCTTTCTGCTTCTCTACATAAATTTATTCCAAATAACTATTCCAAGTTTTACTCTTCCATGTACTCTATTTTCTATTTAGTCTGAACGTAATATTTTAAATATTACCTTTTTCACTCAAAACTTGTAAAGCATAACCTCTAACGAAATATCTTCGATAGTGAGAATACTTCAGTGTAAGAAATCTATACATATAATAAAACTGTAACTGATCGTCTGCACACGGAAAATATGTTTAAAAATTCATAATGGGGTGCCTTTATATACACAAGAGATCCCAAAACAATGTTTTTTCATTATGTCTCTTTGTCTGTATGTTTGTGTGTTTGTGCGCGCTAATCTCAGAAACGGCTTATCCGATTTGAATGCAGTTTTCGGGATTATATTGTAACGGGCTTCACTTAACATTTAGTGTTTTTTTTCATTTACATCGGTTAACAAATAAAAAAGTTATGTCAATTTATTTTTCAAAACTTAAGAAATCTACGCTTACGAAGTCGCGGGCACAGCTAGTCGTAGACATAGCTCAAGATTTGAGTTATATGTGTCAATAGGTAAATTCTAAGGACAAACATCTTTTTAGAGAGGCATGTTTTCAAACTATTGAAGATACACCTTCAGCTAACAATAAACAAACCGCAAAGTCATTTAGACGTGGTATTTCTCGTCATTAAAACCAAAGCGTTAGTTATTAAAGGCATCTGGGGAAAATCCGCTTTTAAAATCAATATTCTGATGAATGTCCTCTAAATGATCATACCCTTCCGCAGGTACAGAAACCTATGTATTTTTTACTTATATTGGCTTTTAGAAGTTTTTAGGATATTAGGAGTTAGGCTACCTCATTGGTCTAGCGGGAGCATATGCAACTGCTGAGCAGGAGATCCTGAATCCCCTGGTTGGACAAAATATTGTTGATTTGTTTTGTTCAAAATTCCAGTAATAACACAAAGTCTGAACTTGTGCCGTACGTATGACAATAAGCGCAGTCCTTATTCCACGGTGGGACCGATAACAAAACTAGTGAAAAGTGGGAGTACTACTCATACGAACAAATATACTCCTCAGCCCACGACTTCCGTGAAATACAGCAGTTCTGTTACACTGACCTATTTTAATAGAAACATTACATTCATCGTCAGATCCAATGAGTTTCGCCGTCTCAAAATTAAATGATTATCAAATAAAATTAAATCATTTAATTTAAATACATCAATCTGTTAGAACTAGATTAAAGTTAGATAAAGCAATGATTATCAATTAGAGGTATGTCAATTGTAATTAAAACACATGGTCGATTTGTATGCTGATGTTCATTGCATTGACTCATCACTCAGTAACGAAGTTCTATAATGACGACACTTTTATGTATGTACAATGTACGCACTCGTACACTCTGCCTATCCTGTAAAAGACCTATCATGGTAATACAATAACAATAATATATAGAATAAATTTAAATTATATATTCAATAACAGATTCCGGCGAAGGATTTGACTGTCGTCCATCCAGTTATTGAACCGCTGTATGGTCGTAAAGAAAGCTTTCACTTACGTAATATAATACTTAATCCGTACCAAGGACCGACCTTGACTACCAAACATAAAAACCTGACTCAAATGTGGGAGAAAGCATTTCTTATTTTAATATCGAACTAACACCACGGAACAGAGACGTGTACAAAGCTCAAGTGCTCTCGTGGAAACGGGAATACAACGGAAAATATACGCCGCATAGACGCAAAAATGTTGGTATGTATTATTTTATTTTAACGATTAACATACATGTATACCAAACATATATATATAAATATAATTATGTATTAATGATAAATATGTGATAAATATTAATGATAAATATGTGAGTAATATTAATGATAAATATGTGAGTAATATTAATGATAAATTTCAATGCGACATATTAAAAAAATATATTTTTAATACATTCATTAATATTTAAAAAAAAATCTTGAACCACATTTTGAAATAGTATCCGTCTCCAACAGTGGGGTGTAAAGGTTGACGACATTGACTACAATTGGTAACTTTAAAGATGAATACCAATTTTTTATCGCAAAACATTATCGAACAATTTTTCCTGCTTTTCAAGCAGTTTGATTGATTGCTTTATAATGCATTATAAACCATTTGCTCGTATAAGTTGTTCGTACAAATTAATAAACGAGCACGAGTTGGTAAAAAACCTAATAGTCATCTTTACATATGTTGGAGAGGTTATTGTGATTTTTTATCACACGTATTACTTCATTGGTCATTGACTTTTGTGTTTCGTGACTTAATTGTAAATAGAGTTCTCTGAGTATCGCTAAAAATATGACCATCTTAATAAGTCAATATACAGTTTTTTGTTCGTCGAAAAAACGTACGCTTCTCCTTACACAATATTATACTTAATGAAATCTAACAATATAATAATATTACCTTTTCAGTTATATGTTTTGCTGTTTATATCATTTGATTCATATTTCGTGGACACTGCTGTGCTAGATCCAGCTCTATATTTGTATCCAAGTCCACCCTTGATGGTTTCTAATGACCAGGTTCCGACTGCCACAGAACGTTTGGATACTAACGAATCAAGTAAGATGATTACAGAACTAGTACCCATAAATTTGTTCAGATTTAAATTCCGTCGGTCTTATAAATATTACGAGCCCTTTCACACTAACGTCTTTACGAGTAGGCGTTTGGTTCGATAAAACCACGCAGGACATATACCGTGAAGTAATCATTGGGTTATAGCTCGCAAGCTGCATTAACATAAAGTGTGAGCGAAGATTATGAGGCGCGATTCTGATCGCATCCCACATCTACTCGTAATTACTTGTATGAAAATATCTTTTCAGCTATCTATATTTCTTAACTCAATTATTAGAGACTCCATCACCACCGTTTACAGCTATTAAAACACAATCAGTCCCTAATAGTGTTGCGCTGCAATAAAGTCAAAGCAAACGATAAAATTAAGGCCTTAAAAAATTAAAAAATGAGGAACTGTTTACCTATTATTAAAGTTAACATAATATTATTATATGCGATAAAAATTTGTTAACCGTTTCGTACTCAGCGAGAATCTCGATAGCTTCAGGCCCCGTTCTTGAGACAGCCAATATTCAACAGCGGCACGAGACATTGTTTGTTAATAATATTGATTGTTTAAAAACATATGAAAATTTGTATTATTTACATTTGATTTATAAATTCTTATATATCAAGGTGTGCCGTTAATAATATTGTCGTATTTCATTTTCAGTTCAAACTACAACTGTGACATCTACCATAGACAAAGGAGAGTCTATGGAGGGTGCGGAAACATTTTGGCCAAAACTACGTTCTGTAGATTACACACTTCAACGAGTACACATTCCAATGACCTTCAGCCTATCCGGGAACTATGGCGGGTATAGAGAAAGTTCTGGAGTGATTGGAACTGCTTACGCTAGCGTGGGGGGGACCAGTCTTCCCGGGTATGGAAAATTAGCACTGGCTGGTAGCAGTTACGGCAACTACGGGACACCATTACGCATATTTGGGGGAAGTACTGGAGCTGCGTGGAGTGGATGGGGAAATGGCAAATGGGGACATTATGGAAAGGGATAAATAAATAAATATATAAAAATAATAAAATTCATACCGCACATTTACATTTACAATAGCTTTGAAACAGTCAAATTCAAACTTTTAAATTGAAAAACTCAATACAAATTTGCACTAAGGATATTGGTAATGAAAGGTAAATAAACCTCTAAGTCGAGGTAGACATAGCCCACTTATAATAAAAGTAAACAAAACGCTACAATATGCCAAAATCTTAGCAACGTAGCGTAAAACAAAGGTGAACCTAAGTCGCCTTAAGTGTTTATTTACTTTTAAGTTCATCGAACCGGAATTACTGAAAATAGTTTTTTCTCAATGGTCTCCTCCCAGAATGAGATAAATGAGAAGGTAAAGGACATTCCAATAATGTGGTTTAAATGTTTATTAAATGTGGTTTAATGTTAATAGGTTAAAGGTAAATAGTTACAGTGATGACTAGATTGTGATCCGATATTTCTAGAACTCGTGTTTTATTAAAGAAACTGATAGATTCATAAAATATTTATAACTAAGCGGACATACATGTAATATTTATAAAATGTATTGTAATTTAAAATATTACTTCTAAATTTTAGTCTATATTTATTTACCAATTCCTTTGGAGTAAAAACTTACAAAAACAGATGTAAATATATGTGGGGTCGTTATTGAGAAATACAATGAATAAACAGCCAAAAATAACTTTAATCTTTTTTAAAAACATGTAGCTTTACCAAACAACCTTTATCAACCTTTTTCCTCTGTCATCTGTCAGTCTACGTCAACGTCAGAATACAATGTTGCTATTTAAAACTAAATCATACTACACTTAAAACAAAACATGCAATAATAACAAAGTAACTGAAATTAAATCTACTTTTTTCCACATAGGTATATCTTACATTGATTTATTACCTCTTTTTAAGTAAAAGCTAATGAACACTGGCATCAGTATTTAGGTAAATATTTAATCATCGGTACCCGTCTACTGCATCTTGAAAAACATAAAAATGTGAATCTTCAACGGTTTAATCTAAATGATGTTCCATGTATAGGTACAAAATCGGTAATTTGCTTATAATAACACCATGCGTCTCACACATACACATCATATAGGAATGAGTAATTTAAATGTGAATAAATAAACGGTAAACTTGATATTGTACACTTGAGTTGTTGGAAATACCGTAACTAATGTGATGGTACATTATAAAGACAATAATCGTCCATTAACTTCAATATGCAATTATTTATATTTGATGGATATTGATGGTATAATAATGTATCTAAAAGTGATTTACAATAGTCATATCCCTGTCGGAGTGGAGAAAGAATACGTCTTCCTTTCCCTATGCCAGGATTCCAGAGTATCGTAAGAGAGGACGAAACCCAACTTAATCAGGCACGAGTACATGCTCTGGCCGCCTACAGGCAGCAGCGTAGACGGTGTGAGAAGCTGTTCTTTGCGATCCCCATGCCGCATGCTCAGCGTGGAGATTTGAGCAAAAACCGTACAAGAGACTTATGGTTAGTTGTGGACTTATACAGGTTAATTATTATAATGGTAACCATCGTTTTGAACCATAGATTTTAGGGAATCACATCAAATTTGAATACAATCATTTCTACAGCGATAAAGTAGCTGAATAAAATAAACATATTTCCCTAAAACCATATGTTGTCATACTCTATAGCATACATACACACATTAATAGGTACAGTTATCTCTTCCGCCATAATTACCATAATTTATATTTCAGCCATCAAGTATACCCCACTATGATAAAAGCATTAAACTGACAATCAAATGTCACCCGTTATTCACAGCAGCAAGAGCATTTCCTGTGTTCTCCACATTATATTCCCAAGCTAAAACATTTTGGTCCATTATTTGTCGAACTATGTTGACCGTAATTACCTTGTTGTTCGTTTTGCCAGCACTAATTTCAACTTCTGAGGAAGGTAATATTCATTTGTTGGAAGATGAAGTTGGCTCCGCTTTACGTGCTTGTTCTTATAATGAAACCACGATTCCCAAAAGGAATAAAGGAAGTGATCGCCAACGTCGTTCTGATAACTACGATGTTCAGAATCAACAAGATAACCGCGATCACAGGATAGATAAAGCAAAACAAGACTCTGACTCAAATCTTTATGAACATGAAAGACGTAATTCGAGCAAAAAAATCTATGTTTACAATGGGACCGGAAATAATAATTCTATCTACGACAGAGCTAGTACAAGGGTAGAATATACCCAAATAGCGACGATACCTAATGAAGTGAATAGACATAATAACAGTCGTTGGACAAGAATTAAGCGGACCAATTCTCTTATTAGAAAATCTGACCAGGACAAGGTTTGTAGAATTGTATTAGATTGCAAAACAATGGGGGAATAATACCTTCAGTTAACCATAAAAACAATTCCTTGGTCTCAAACGTTTTCCGCCAGATTATGCATGTTTTCATAAATTCTGCCGGATCTTAAGAATCGCCAGTTTATGAACGAACGTTAATACAATTTCTATTAATATGGTAACATTCAGAAAAATTTCGCACACCGTTGGACACAGATCATTAACGATCATGATTATGATGTCTGCGGTGGACCTTAAGTAGATTGATAGTTGTAAGCCTCTTTTCGCGAAGTTACGTTTTTCCAAACTTCCTGGGAGGTTGTACAATCTTTCCAGTTTCCAGTTTTATTTGTTTGAACTATTTATTACTGTCAATCTAGATAATCCCACTCATGAATTTCATTTTAATGTTATGTATAAAAGGATCCTATGTGAATGATGTCTGAATGATTCTACGTGATATTTTTAATAAAGACAAATGCAAAATATTGACATTACACAAATTGTACACCACTTAGATATTTTCTTATTTACCTGTTATCTTGAAGTAAATGCCTAAGTAAATCTATACAAATAAATAAAACTGGAGTGTCTGTTTGTAATACTAAAATAGCCTCGTTTTACTAAATTCGTATGTATTTATGCATATGTATACACGGTACATATACCAAAATGACATTTTTTTACCATTTTTGTCTGTCTGTCTGTTTGTTCCGGCTAATCTCTGGAACGGCTAGACCGATTTTGACGGGACTTTCACTGGCAGATAGCTGATGTAATAAGGAGTAACTTAGGCTACTTTCATTTTAGAATTTTAAAATTCTAAAATAAAGTAATCTACTATTACTAATATTATTAAGCTGAAGAGTTTGTCTGTTTGGTTGAACGCGGTAATCTTAGGAACTACTGGTTCGAATTGAAAAATTATTTTTGTGTTGATAGTCATTTAATTGTGAAAACGCTATAAGCTATATAACATCACGCTGTGACTAATAAGAGTGGATCAGTAATAAAAAATGTTGCAAAAACGAGAAAATATTTTTTTTTAGAGCTTTTCTTACGTGCGCTGCGTAAGCGGTGAAAGTTACAGAAAAATCATGTATTACGAAATTGTTCCCCTTCATAAGTTCTAAAAAAGTCCACGACAGCATATGCCTAACTTTTAAGGTTGACTCACTATAAACTTTTTTATGGAAATCAAATTAGTTCTAAAATAATACATTATTAGCGAAGGTGTTTCAATAAACATGATTTTAATCCTTATCCAAATAAATAAGTTATTTATCACAGGCACTTAATTTTGAACAAAATTGCCCTCGACAGCATTTCATTTCAACGAATATGTGAGGAGCTATCTTAGTTTTAAAATATCTATGCGACAAAATAATTGTCAAATACCACGCCCACATTTATATGCGCGGAACCGGTGATATCATACATATATCCATATTTTATAAGACCGGGGGTATTACTAATATTTTCTCCAAGCGTTCCTTTATTCTCCCGTTTCCCGTGTAATATTTTACTATATTTACTCTTATTGATCATTGCGTGATGTTCTTAAAATAGTTTTGTTATAGATTGTTCTCTAATTAACGT
>DWJK01002339.1:0-14823 GCA_018248815.1 Croniades pieria auraria
TGGTGAAACGTGGGAGTGTTCTACACTCCTCTGCCTACCTCTTCGGGGATAACAGGCGTGATGTTACGTTTTTTTTTAAATTACGCTAAGTAAAAATAATAATGAATGTATTGCAGGGAATGACGATACAAAATTGTGCTTTTCAAAATTTCTCCGATATTCTTACACAACCACGGAAAATATATTGACCATAAATCGTAAATAAATGGGTAATTTTTGCTGTTAGATTTATCTCACTAAAGAGCGTTATTCAGCAAATTTTGGATTAAAACATACGATTTTTATATACCTTTACAAACTATAAGACAATGTTGCAATGTTTTTTGACATAGAAGTAGTATATCCACTCGAGCGTCCTTTAAAGTAGGTAGTCCTACAATATTCGTAAACGAGGAATGACAGCTCGGTCCGCTAGTTAACAACACTATCGGCTAGATGGAAGCACCACCGTCCTTCACGGAACATTGCCGACACCTTAGTATTATTATCAAAGTATATCTTTTCTTCTGTATATGGATATAACCAAATTGTAGGAGATTGAATTTTAAACTACGACTATAAAGAATAAATAATTACCTTTCGCTGTATTGAAGAAAAAAAACTTCGTAAGGAAACATACATATTATGTACATCTTTCACAAAACAGTCTCTAAAGCTTGTGAAATTCGCCATCCGTATTTGCTTCATGTGGCAAAATATGGTCTTGACTCTTCTCAATCTAAGAGGGGACAAGTGTTTAACAACCCAACGATAAAATGCTTAATGGTGATGAGACTTTTCCTAACAGCAACTTTTATCACTAGAATATATGGACATAATAATTTAAAAAAGAACTTAACATCAAATGAAACACGCCTGTAATCCCCGAAGGGGTAGGCAGAGGAGTGTACTAAACTCCCACGTTTGCCAGTTAACGTTTACGTCCCATGGAATAGTTGGTGAGCCTAATGCCATACACCAGACACAGATCGAGAGTTCGATTCACTACTAGTAATTCAAATTAGAAAAGTCCAATAGTTCCCGACCCGGGATTTTGAACCCAGGTCCTTTCGATCGGCAGTCGCGCTTACAACCACTCGACCTATGAAGCAGTCCATGTTAAAAAGAAGTTTAAAGTAAGGACGATAAACGTTAAACATTGGATGAATGTATGAATCAACAACAACAATATGAATCCAACAAGTATGATGATTTAATAATAAGTATATTAAACATGCAAAATGACAACATGCAAAAAAACACACTTTTTTAACATCATCTGATTATAATTTGATAAATCTTAAAATCAAGCACTGGATATTAAAGTAGAGATTTAAATGTTTAATGCAACACATATTTATGTGGTCGCAAAGAGATACAATAGAGCCTTAGCGAACTGTATGACCTCGGATCCACCCAGCTTCGATTGTCCGTACACCCTGTCCACAAATGTTATTGGTACTTCACCTATACTATAGTCTAGCTGCCTTGCTCTGAAAGTTAAATAGTCATTACTAATTTTCTTTACAAGTACATAATAGGACATTTGCTAATGCATATTTTATAAAAGTTCTTTATTCTTCTAACCTTATGATATCTATGTATCAATATGTGAAACAAAAACTTTGTACCCCTTTTTACAAAAATTGCACAGAAGGAGGAGTATGAAATTTGGCACATCTACTTTATTTAGAGAAGGAGAACAGAATGCTAAAATATATTTGTAATATGTATTACAAATACCTTAAATTCAATTAAATAAACCATTTACTATTTAAGTTCCTATTGTCAATGTCAGACATGAGACAGATTGTTGTCAATAAGTAGCACAGAGGAAAGATTTATATAAGCATAGTCTTTGAAATTAGAACCTAGACAATGCTCAAACTGATTATTTTATGATTTACGATCGAATTTCGATTACTACTGGGCCAGTAGTACAGATAAATATGACACTTTTTAAAATGAAAACTTCTTTAGGCACATTGGGCACTGTGTGGAAGAGATTGGGAGCAAGCAATGAACTTGGATGACCAAAAACTGAAAAATAATGTTTACAAGTTTGCGAAGAATCAGTTTTTATATGCAACCCTCAACTCTACAACAGACAGTCATTATTGCACTGTCACTCTCTGACATCTGAGGCATAGCTGGAGAACTATAACATGAATTTAGTAATTTGTAAAAAAACAACACTCCTTTAAAGCCTGAAATAGATTAACAATATATCTGATTTTGCACATCTCCATAGGCTGTGAAGACTGCTTACGATCCAATGGTTCCCTTGTCTGATTACATAATATTAAATTCTCCAAATAGAAAAGCAAGTCCTCACCTGACAATCATTTCCATTTGAAACACATAGCCTCTGGAGACACAGCTAAGAATTAACTTCTTCAGCACATCTTTCTTGTACAGCCTGTAACAACATATAGGCTTTATTTAAGACCACTTTCTTGTGCCTTGCCTGCTCTGTAAGGAATCTGGCATGTGAATATTAAAAATATATAGGAACTTCAACCACACAAGATCTCAACCAGGTTATACCATTTTTTAAGTTTAACAAGACTTAATGTGCAATGACAATCTTCTTAAAGTGATCAATTCATAACCTTAAGTTATGTGTCAGGTTCTCTGACAGAGGAATATATAGACACTTGAAGTTAAATCAGATTGTGCCCAATAAAAGCCTTTTTGAAGCTCAAAAACTTTATTGTTTATCCACATTACACATATGTATATACAGATTATCAATAGTTACCTGAAAGATCCAGTTAGATCCGAAGCTCCGGGTCTCAGAAGCAACTGGGTAACGAAATTTGCTCCTCTAGATATCAGTTTTCGTTTAAAATCCCAGCCATGCACACCACCACCATTTATATACCTTGTGCCGGAGACAATGTCAAAATCATGCTTCAGTTGCAATTCTATGAATTTTGGTATGAATTTTGGCTGTAACATTTAATAATATATTATTGTCAATAAATTGATTCAAAAATGGAATTACTTGAATTTAAATTTTTAGTTAAAATTCTGGTAATTAAGTCATATAATATCAAAGTTGGCTAATATAACTTTTGGTCAAAAATTTAGTATTAACACTATTTTGTTACTCTGTTAATATAGTTTTTATAGAGCAATACAGTATCCCACAAAAAAACAATTTTAAATATAAAGTTTGCAACAAACCTGGCATTACCCCATAGCCATAGTCATTTACAAAAACAGTTAAAAATGCTAAAAATGTCATTACTGTATGCCACATAATTGTATACATATTTTTATTTAAAAAAATATTTATTTGTTTTTTACAAAATTTAATACTATAGATATTACCACCTTTGATATGAGATGACACAATTTTGAAATATATGTGACCTTAAAGCTAAATGGAGACTGTTCCAATAAGACATGAAAGTTGAGTACAATTTTAGAACAAGACCAGATCCAAAACTACTTATGTGTGTAACAGTTAATGTCACATTTACAATAAGCACAAACATATTCAATGAAATAATAGTAAATAACCCAGGCCTTGAGACATATTTGCAATGTGCAAACATTACATAAAAAATATTTGCAAATAATATGACTTTTCCGGCTTGGTGGGAAGACGATCTGCAAAAGGCTGCAAACAGGTGCTCATTGGGGGAGGCCTATGTCCAGCAGAGGACTGTGACATACTGATGAAGGTGATGATTTTTTAAATTCAGTTGGATGTGACACAAGATATTTATTATTCAGGTAAAATATTATAAACATTTATAAATACTTTGTGTACATATATATCATTGTTCAAGGTGCCTGTATATTGATGTTGTGCAAAATAATTATTAAAAATAATAACTATTTGGCACAACTGGTAAAAACGTAAACAAGAATACATACATACATGTATTATGTATACATACATTTCATGCATATTGGTAAATTGGATATGGATAATTAGGTCGTTACAAGTCTTCACATGATTATGTATTTTTTTTTATGTGAACCATAACTTACGTGGTGGCTTAAATCTGCGTCCATAATTATAATAAAATTGCCCGTTGCGTGTTCCACACCGTGTATGTAGGCTGAGCCGAGACCAAGTTTCTTTTCTCGTGGACGTAGTATGATTTTGTTCGATCCATATAGCATTTGCAACTGTTTCGCCACTTCCAAAGTACCATCTGGACTTCCATCATCTATTATTATCACTTCGTAGTCATATCCACTGAAAAAAAACAAAGAATGATTCAAAAACACGTCTAAGAATTGTTATCATTTTGGTCACATAAAAAACCGTGAGGTATTATTTAGAGCGTCACCTGTTGTCCAAGTATTTACTTATTAGCCATATAATGATCGGTAAGTTTTCCCTTTCGTTGTAAGTTGGTAATAATATTGAATATTTATCACTTTTTGTAATTTCGGAATCAACTCCTGAAACCTCCATACCGACAATACAAATAAATAATTTTGTTGTGTTGTCAATGTCACCGTCGGTTCGTGAATTGATCGAATAAATGTAATTGCTTTAATAAAAATTATTTACGGTTATATTATTAACACATTTATTCACTTAGGGTAAAAATAGCAATTATTTAAGTATTTTGTATTTTGTAAAGAGTATTAGATGTTCCATACTTACAAGCTTGATATTTATATAATATTGGAACGGCAAACTAAATGTCAATATTACGTATAACGGAACTAAGATAATTTGCGAAAGTTAAATACTAGGAAATGTCAAAAAATAGTAAAATAGCACACGTAAAATGTAACATAATTTTGTTTATATGAAAAAATATGAACATAAAGAGGAAAAAATGAATTTATCCTTAATCCGATATTACTAAGTCCGAATCCTCAATTTTTACACTAGCACATAAAGTTAAATGTAAATTTGTTGGCGAAACCTGTAAAACAGTTGTTCACATGAAAATGGGGAAGACGAGCAAAGTGGTCGTATGCGGTATGAAAGGAGTGGGTAAAACAGCTGTTCTGGAACAACTCATATACGGAAATGTGAATTTGAAGTCGTCTTTTTATCCGACCATCGAGGATATTTACGTAGCGAATATTGAAACAGACCGTGGCACTAAAGAACGCGTGTGTTTCTACGACACAGCGGGCCTAGAGCCCCCGCTAACAGGCGAGTCCAAAGGTTTCTACAGTAGTATTGTTTTTATTTGCATGTTTAGTTTATGATTTGTGATTCACGTACTTCTAATCTTTTATTATCACATTTATGTTTTTATGTACGTATCTTATTTCAAATACCTTAAACAAAAACTATACTAAACGGCATATTAACTACATCGTATACTCGACCATGACAGGTATACAAATTACTTTTACTTTAAAAAATGTTTGCTTTTATGTGCTAACAATAATACGTATAATTTTGTGACAAATAATGAGAAATATAAAAAAAAACAGTGCACTTATTGCTTTCTATATTGTGCTTTTATGTGAAAAAAACTTTGTATGCTTCAGAAAAGGTTGGGGGCAAGTGCTATAGTCACACTGAATTTTTCACACAGATTATTGTGTGTGTGCTACAATTGAGACAATAAATTTTTGATGTACCCTCATAATACTGAGGTGTTTCTTTAGATGAATTTTATGTTCAATGATATAAGCATCGAATAAATGAACATTTTAAAGAATAAATTTAACATCATGCCTTTAACCCCCAAAGGGGTAGACTGAGGACTGTAGTACACTTCCACATTTCACCAGTTATATTTACGCCCCAGTGAGGAACGGCTGGTGAGCTTTTTGCCATATGCTAGGCACAAATCCCAACTCTGAGCCACTACTAGAAAGACCACAAAGAAACTTAAGCAATAATAATTCCATGTCTAATTTTGATACATTGCTTTGCTTTGACCAGGTAACTGTGTTCAGTACCTTTATCAAGTCAAAGGAGGAATAGTCGTGAATGGTATGTTGTTAAATATTTGCCAGCTTATGATCGTGCAGAGTTCAGTTTGTCGTTGCCTCATTGTAGTTACACATCTGCATATTTTTCATTAAAGACTAAGACATTTTTAAATATGCACGGTCAAATGAATATATAACTTCTATATATAAAACTAGCTGTGCCTGCGACTTCGTCAGTGTGGAATTTAACAAAAAAATTATTGTTGAGTTCACAGATTTTACTATAACTTAATAATTCTGTATTTCACGTACAGAAATACCTATGCTAATTTTAATGAAATTTGTGACTCAATATTTTCTTTTTGTACATATTTCTATGTTTAAGTTCTTTTTTTTCTAAAATTCTAAAATGAAAGTAGCCCAAGTTACTCCTTATTACATCACCTGTCTGCCAGTGAAAGTCCCGTCAAAATCTGTTAAGCCATTCCAGACATTAGCCGGAACAGACAGACAAAAATTGTAAAAAATGTTATTTTGGTATGTGTACCGTGTATACATACATATGCATTAAGTAAAAAGCTGTTATTTTAATATTACAAACAGACACTCTAATTTTATTTATTTGCATAGATTCTCGACTCTCAGTGTTAGTTTCCACACTCCTCTGAAACGGTTTGATTGATTTTTATGAAACTTTTTATGTATATTCGGTAGGTCTGAGAATCGGTCGTAATCTATTTTTTGTACCCCACACCAAACATTTTATTCTTAATTTTTTAATATTTTTATACTTTATATTTTTTTTATGTTGTGGCCTTAAAAATACATACAATGCTTATTTTACCAAGCCTTATATTTTAATAGTCATATTTGTAATTAAAGTATTTTAACCCTGGTAGATAACTGATCAATTATTGGTGTTACTTCTCACCCAGTAAACAGCAAGGAGTAGGGATGAGAACGAAGCCAGTCTCTTGTCTCTCTCACACAATTAGCTTTCACTCCCTATGCTGTTTTCGGCCATTATTATTGTTTATGCATCAAGCGTAGTAGTGACATATACAATTGTCATTTACCTTTTCAGTGTAATTCTCAAGTAAATTTATTATTAATTTGCTGGACCATAATTATTTATTTCCCATTTTATGAATAATTAATATAGTTATTTCTTTTAAGTGTATTTCTTACGATTACTTAAATAAATGTTCTATATAATCTCAAAAGTACTCAGCACGTTTCTCGATTTCCCGCCAACAACAGCTATTATTTTACAGGTATAAATTATTCTTATACATTTATTATTAGCTTTTGTTTGTTTTTTATGAATTTGTTTCTTATTAAACATAATTAAGTAATTCAATTAGTTCTATTTATGTGTTCAATTGTAATTCAATTAGTTCTATTTATGTGTTCAATTGTAATTCAATTAGTCCTATTTATGTGTGTACAGTAAAAAATGTCAACAAGACACAAAGGGGCTAATTTGGGCTGTCAAACAAGTAAAACTGCAGGCATGCGAACTCATCGGATTTGCCAGGCATGCCACAGCTAAAGCAGTTTAAATACCGCTAAACCGTTAAAGCAGTGATAACCTAGTGGTTAAGAATTCAGCCTCCCACTTCGAGGGTGCTGGGTTCAGATCCATGGCGCGCACCTCTTTGTAAAAAGTGTGTTTTACGTTTAAATATCATTTGCTAACGGTGAAGGAAAAACATCGTGACGAAACTTATGGGGCGCACCTTAGAATTTATAAAAAAAAAATCCTAAGGTGTGTGAAGTCTGTCAACCTGCACTTGGCCAGTGTGGCAGACTATAGCCTTAACACTCTCAATATGAGAGGAAACCCATATTCCAACAGTGGAATGATAAATGGGTCGATTATTATTATTTTATTCAGATGATAATGTTTGTTTATTTACTATTATACTGTTTGTGTAGTACTGATATTCATATCATCACTAGAAGTTGCACCAGTGCTTAACCAAACCAGTTTGACACAGAATTGATCAAATTTAAAGAAATACTTCAGAAACTGAATCAAAAGCAATAATTTTCCTGTAATCCCTCAGGACATCTTCAAACTGAAAATCTTGTAATGATAAAACTTAGTTCTAAAAAAAAAATTATAATACCAAATTTGTTTATGTTCAATACATTTTACTTTTGAGTATATTCAATATTTAAAATATTGACTGTCAAAGCCATATATAGCTGATACAGGAAAATGTGCCCTTTACACCAATGGTCAACAAAATATATGACCCAAAAATAACATACAAATACTTGTAAAATTAAGCCCTTTCCATATTTTCTTTATGTTTTTGCATTTTGGATCCTTCATTTCTCATTTTATAATGAACTTATATACAATGATTTATCATTATTACAATTATAATTTCATAATCATTTCCAATGACTTTGTCCACTTGCTGATCTTAATTTAATTTTGTTTTTGAATAAAATAGTTTTTAACAAAATAATAAATGTCAAAATAGCTGAGTTATCTCAAACAGCTTTTTTAGTGGCTAGGATATAGTGTATGTGTTAAGAATAGCAGGTATTTTAAGGTCAGTTTATATTGACAGCCACATCTTTTACAGGTCCACCTCAATCACCAACAATGCAGCTGACAGCAAATCAGGTGCTCCAGCGGCACTACCTTGGCTTCGCTGAGGGCTTTGTCATGGTTTATGACACCACCAGACCTGAATCGCTTGATGTTCTCATGTATTTGAAGAAAGACATTGATCGTAATAAGGATAAGAAAGAGGTATGTATGGTAAGAAGCAAATACTAATCAGTATGTTTTAATAGCCATTGTGTTATACGTTTAGGTGGAAATGTTACCATTAAGTCTGAAAATTGCTGTGTGAAATTGCTTAGTGAATTAATTGAATGTGGCAGAAGCATGGCAGGCATGCAAGGATATTGATATTTGGCACTCTGTGCTCTCTGCCTATCCCGTAAGGGACTTGGCGTGAACATATGTATGTATGTAAATTGTTTGGTGTTTTTTGCTAAATGTTTATCTATTTAATAAAAAGTAAACATTGCAGCCTAAAATCCAGTAGGTTTCCAGGATTATATTAACGAACACTGGTGTTTGTTTTCATTTTTGTGATTTATAAAAGAGCACCTAAAGAGATTTACTATTTATATGATTTGAAATTTTTGAATTTCTTCCATTCTTTAGGCAAATATTTTTATCATTATTTTCCAGGTGGTCATGTTGGTCATTGGCAACAGAACAGGCCCTGATGATATCAACTGTCTTGAGAACACATGCTCCAAAGCTGCCAACTGGTGTTCCAGAGAGAAAATCCGGCATTTCGAGGTATCTGCCATGGATAGACCCTCTCTTTATGAACCGTTTATTTTCTTAACTTCAAAGCTAAATCCCGTTCAAAACAAAACAACTTTCCCACAGCTGAGTACATTAAGTAAGCTAACACAGAAAAACAATCGCGGTGAGGCTATGTAACGGTACCTTTTTAATCTATGCCCTTTTTGCTATCACCCATAAATTATTTCTCTGTACTGTCACTCGTCACTGCGAAATGTCAAAATTTGGCGGGAAATTTATTTTTCGATAGTTATATATCGTACTTAATAAAACATTTTACACCTTACATTATTCTTTAATTAAATTATGGTTTCCTTAAGGAATTACTTATCTTGATGTGTCTGATAAATTTCCTGTTTAATTTTGGTAGTTAATCTTACCATGATAATCATTTTTCGATTGATATGACTTGAAAATTTTGCAAACTTATGAAGAATGAGACAGTAAACTTATTTATAAATAAGTTTACTGTCTCATTCTTCCCTTCTGCAAAGACTTGTGTCCAGAACAAATAAAATGTAATGACATTTTTTTCATGAAAACAAAAACAGTGGCAGCAATAACCAGTTTTCATTGAATTGAATGTACACACATTATTTCATTCATTCATCAACATGTTCACTTACATCTCACGTCTTTCATTCTATCAACAAATCCTTTAAATTTCACCCATATGCCAATTAAAATATATATTATTGAGTCTTAAAAGTATGTAAAAATTGAATAACCTTATAATTTCATTAATAATCCTTCATATTCTAATTATTAACTATCACTAATAATTAGTGAGTTTTAAATTCCTTGAATAAAAAAAAACCACATAAATTAAACGAATTGTACATTATAAATGAAATCTTTGGTATATTTGAAAGTGAAAAGATGTAACATATAAAAGATATCATGTCTATTAAAACAATAATTAATTGTAATATACATATTATAGCAAAGTGTAACAGTATTGTATCTAACTTTTAATCATGTTAATTTATACATTTAAATCTGTAGTAAGTATTTTTAGTAACTGCTTTTAATACACTGATTCTCTTAAGTTTTTCTTAATCTGTATTATTTTACGCATACAATATCTTCTAACATTAGTATTGTAGTGAAATGTTTTCAATATAGGTATTTTATTAAAACAGTATAAAAATTAATAAAGCTTAATATGATGTATTATAATATATAAAATAGGAGAGTATGTACATGTCATAATCATTGACATCAATCACCCCACATGTTCAAACAAAAAATTTTGGGGCATAGATTAAAAAATCAGATAACATTTAAAAAAAAGACTTTATTATATTAACTGTGCTGTGTGTATATAGCGGCTTATAGTACTTAAAACGAGATTTCCCACGAAATAACTGGCAAGGCGCCTCAGTGTTTAGATACCTGATTTATGAAATTCATTGTTGGCTATGAAATTGAATTTGACTGTATGTCTGGGTATAAAAGCTGCGAGTATTTATAATGTGTGTAATTGTGATACAGCAGTGTGTGTGGATCAGCAAAATAACCTACCAGCTATGCTACATTACATTCTAATATGGTCACATAATTGTCTGCTTGCTGTATTTGATTCATTTTGAAGGTATTTTAACTGCATTCAAGGTGTTTATTCAAGCTTTATGTCAATGTATTGTTACGTAAATACGTATGTAATGACTGTATACATAATTGTTATTTTTGATTTTATTTCAAATTGAAGGCTAAGAACATGTGTTAAATATATAATTATATCATAGCAGGGGAGGCTCGAATAAAAATAGTTAGTGTTTCCAAGTATGTTTGTATTAGTGATAAAGTACTTAATTGTTTTAATTTTTAATTGTGTATATAAATGTACTTAATATTTATCTTTTAATTTATTACAATTATACAGTTTTTAATTCACATGTTACTTATAGAAAGCACAAAAGTGGTGAGGTTGGTGATGTTGTCAGCCTCATATCAGTGTTACTATGATTAAAATTATAAATTGTTGATGCTTGCTTTTTAAAATGAATTTATTTGAGAATATGTTTTTATGATGGCTTACTACTATTATTATATTATTATTTTACAATAATTATACATTTCCACTTCTTTAATGTTAATAATTAAATTTTTTTTTATTTTAGGGGTCGAGATAAAATCTTGAATACCTGTTTATGAAAGTATATCTTGTATGTGTAAAATGAAATTTATTATTATAATTAATTATTTTAATATTATAATTAATAACTTCTCTTGATCTTCTGTACTGTTGACCTTTACTCCCATTCCAGGCTTAAATAAATTGCATGTGTTGTGTGATTATTTGAAGATTGTTGAGAGTTAACCTAAATATGAACATGTGTAAAAATTATAATCTAAAGATTTCTAGTGTATATGAATGATTGTTTGATTCCCGGTGTTGGTATATGTTATCATTGACCAATGATTGTGTATCTGTCATACAAAGTTGGTCAATGTTTCAGGTTATTTTTTAATGGGAAGATAACTGTCAGTCGAATTATTATATGTTTATTAGTCTGGAATGTGTTACTTCTCTCAAGGGGTCATGTCGTGTTCATGTGTTTGTGTACAGCAGATGTAATTCAGGAATACAGTAAGTGTTTCTGATTTAGGGTCCTTTCGAATAGATCGTCTCGGAGAGGATAACGGTTTTGATCATATTCGAAACAGACATTTCAGCATATCTCTAGCACGTTTCAATAAAGTTTATTTTACATTTACATCATTTCATCGCTAGAGGATCCTCGAGGGTCATCACAAAACAATTGAAATGTAAAATTAGACTATTGAAAAGTGCTAAAGCTCTGTTTTAAATACGCTCAATGTCTGCTCTGGTGTCCGAGTCGATCTATTTGTGAAAACCCTTACGTGGTAATTGAGGCGTTGTTATTTATAACACATATGCATAAACATATTAAAGGTGTTTGAAGAATCTTGGCCTTTGAATAGTTGTGCTTTATATAGTGCTTTCTACTATTCTAGTGCCAATAAATTGTCGAATCGATTAAAAAAAAAAATTGTCTATGGTTTCTGAAGTCAGTGACATAAAGTTGTTTGGCATATTGCTTGACGTACGGATCCGTCAAAGTTCTGAGGTTCCGTTCTAGATTGATCAGATATTTTTAATAAATCATTTAGGTATCAGTTCTTTCTTGGCGACTGTGTTTCTTTTTGTGTGTCTATGGATTTCCAAGGTGTAGATATTCCTACTGGGGCTGTGTGCATGGAGCCTTATATTATTATGTATTGTATTTAAAGATATTTGTATATACATATATATGTAACATATAGATATTTAATACATTTCTACCAAATTATTCTTAAGGCTTCTAGAACATTCTTCTACCTAGAAGTAGTTTATTAGAGTTGGCTTTAGTAAATTTATAGGATTTTGATCAATCTAATGGCACAGTTGTTGATCACTGCTGATCTAATAGTTGCGGGTTCGGTTTCCACCCATGACCAATAATTGTGCCATGAATATATATATGTTCAGTGCTTATGTGTATATTATCTATATATGTATGTGTAAGCTGTCTAGTCGCCATAGAACAAGTTCTGGGTAGTATGGGATTAGACAGTCGTGTATGGTTTGTTCCAAGATATTATGTTATTCTTGGAGTAGAATTTTGTCTTATTATTATAATTAAATTTTTTTCTTCCCAAATCTCTTATCAAGATATCTCTATTATGAAACGTTCTGTACCTTATTAGATTCGTAAGATAAATAAAATTATTTATGTTCAAATAATGACTTTATTAATGGTATTCTGTTTTTGGGCATGCCACTGAATAGTTGTAATTTTGTAGATATTTATACAATTCTTGTCATATACCGGGAACAAATCCAAACTCACATCCGTATACAATGGGATGTATAATATAACTGGTAAAAATGGTTATAACTACCTTCCTCTACCAACCTCTTCGGGGAAATACAGGGGTGACGCTATGTTATCTATAGACGAACCCATTATTTTAGATTTATCAGTCATATTTAACAATAATTGTGGTCTTCACGGATGTCCAAAAATCCACAAATGTCCAAAAGAACACAACACTGTCGTTCCTGCATGGGCGTGAGACTCGGCACCCATGTTGTGCTGACATTTGACATTATCCCATGATGTTACTGTAGAATATTTACAATATTGGTACGAGATATTTCAACTATTTCTGCAAGTTGCTTGTTTCTTAAACTGCGAATTTTCCGTCCTTCGAATTTTCCAACAATGTTCAAAGAGGTGTCTTTGGTCTGTCCTTGAGCGTTAATCATCATCTATTGAGTTAACTTTGAAGAGGTAATGCTACTTGTAAATTATACTTTTCTTAAGGCCAAGGTCTTGTTAGATGAACTACATCCCGCTCGGGTTTTTATTAGCCGTTTTCCTTGTTTTGACGGAAATTTGATGATAGCTCAAAATTCATACTCAAAAATTTCGTCGTAATGAACCATTCCTTTCAGATTCCGTTGGTCAATCGGTAATAACTTAAGAGGTCGACAAAATTATTCTCAAATTAAATATCATATTGTGTGTGAAATGGAAATTCATGACAAATGAAATAACCTACCTCCACCCTCGTTATCCCCTGCATTCCGCAAAATTTGACCTATCCTTGTAATTAATTTGTTGTCAAAACAAATAAGGTAGGTCTCTCATGGATTGGTATATACATTCGCTCTTCCTGTCGGTTGATGACGAAATGCTCTACAGAAATATTTCTGGACCATTTGATCGTATCGGACCGTCACTCGATACATCAATGTGACGTATTGGCGGATGATTTAGGACGCTTTTTTTGTTGACGTCCTATCCGACCAAAGATCCCATCATAGACGCGTCGATCACAAGAACGCACTGTTCTCTCCATTATTGACAAATAACCATAACTATAGGTACGGAATTTTCGTGCAATTTCAACATTCGACTCCTTAAGGGCTGTTCTTCGGTCTGATACGACCACATTGCACATGCTGAAGAAACGTTCTGCGTCTACATTCTTGGTTGGACCCCAGATGCGAGAAGAGATGCCAGAACGAGATCCCCAATTTTCTCATCCAGATGGTCAGCACGAGCCGTTATAGGAGCCACAGCTGCTCTATTTTTTTTTCTTTGGTAATAAGCAGCGGCACTTATTTTATTTTTCCTTTTTAAGATTCTTAATTTCCTTGGAGACATTTGATGCCTTGAAACAATTCTAGGGTCGGCAGACTAAAGCACTTAAGTCAAAAATCCAAACTTTTCAGGGAACAAACAAACTTCACAAAAAAAGTAATTTGTTTATTTTCATTTATGAATCAAAACAATGTTAATTAAACGGTAGCATAAAAATATATCTTGTATAATTGTATTAAGGAAAAGGGTGATTTGAGTGACTTATGTTAAAAACAACATCCAGGAATTGTAACTTATGTTAAAAATACTAACTATAACTTCTTTTATAAACTATAAAAAAACATAAAATAAAATAGATTAAAACTAAAAATCGTATACCAAAATAGTTTTAAAATTCATCTTCACTGTCTATGATGTCAGGATCAGTGTTACGTAAAGTTTCTTTTGTAACTAAATCTAAATAAAATTTGTGAAATATATCTGGAATCAAGTAAAGTAAAGATATTAAATCGT
>DWJK01002340.1:0-14821 GCA_018248815.1 Croniades pieria auraria
AGTAGTGACTCGGAGTCTAGATTTATGCCCGGTGTATGGCAATAGGCTCACCACATATTCCATTATGGGACTTAAACGTACTACACTCCTCTGCCTACCCCTTCCGGGATTACAGGCGTGATATTACGTTATATAACAAACACCAAAGATGAAAATCAACCGTTGAAAGAAACATAAATAAACGGTGAACTTTTAATATACGACGTCGATGACAAGTTATTTTATACATAAGTATGATTAAAGCAAACAACACATCGAAAGTATCATAACAAAGGGATCAATACAATAACATCACGATGATATGAGCGGTAAAAAGAGGGATAATAATTTCAAATCACAAACCGCAAACCAACCGTAAGTTGAACGTCATAGCAATCAATAGCTTCCCCGTCATCGACCAAAAACTTCTACTGCGATCCAATCACGGCGAACCAAACAATCAATACGAGGAATCATCGTAATTTACTAGAAACGGCAGATCGGTTCATAATTGCTAAGGCGAAACAACTTTCTTTGGATCAGGGTGCGGCGATTTCACGTAGACATGGAGGGAAACTCGTTTCGCCATTAACATGGAACAAGGACCAGGAACGTCAAATGGCCATAGCAGGTATATGTGTGAGCCACTTTCCTGCGTAGCTTGTGCGTTGCAGCGCCTCAATGACCATAACAATGATGTACTCATGTACGCTTCGTTGTTGTATAAATTTTAAATAACGTCAGCTTATAGCACACATTTATATCCATAATAGTTTGATTATGCTTTATGACACTAGTTTCATTTTTATTTTTGTCGTATATAAAAAATACAAAACGAAAACACTACGAAGACATATAAACAAGTTATAAAAAGAATGTAAATTAACTGTAAGAGTTATTTCAAGTAGTTATCGTCAGTAATATTTGTACCGATAATATTTTCATCTACAATTAAAATTGTGCACGTCGACAACATATCCTATTTTTAAAATTTTAAAATATAATTCGATTAGGTACTGACTGAAGATCGAAGAGAAGACCGAAGAGAAGTCGGTCATTAAACGATAGCTATGTAATGTGCAATTGCAGCTTATTTTGTTGCATTCGTTTCATATTATAATCATGTAGTGACTTGTTTGATTTCAATCAGTTCACGCTATTACCCACAGGTGTGGCAGCACGTGGTCGGCGTTCCGATTCGTAAAACAATAGTCGCTAAATGTAAATATTAGAAAGTGATTCCGAACGGGCTCGTATTATATGTACGTGTACGACATTTATAGGGTATAGTGATTTGCCTAATATTACACATCTATACTCATATCTATACATTACTCTCATAGCTGTTTTGAATATTTAATGAGGAGAATATTGTGCGGAAATCGGCCTTAGAGCTGGCAGTGCTCATCGTTGCATGACTTTATTGTTCTCATTCTGCGAAGAGACCTATGACTATTCCAGGATAGTATGACACTAATGATGATATCGATAAAGATAATGTTGATAATGATGATAATAAAACAAAATCAGGTTGAAATTACCATAAACAGTAAACAAAAGAAGCAGGATGACACGAGCGCGTAGTAGCACACAAGGTCGAGTCCTTGATTTCAAATAAGGTCTATTGACAAACATGATACCGTTACTGACCACGAGAAATGGGAGCATTGATTAGAGTCGATAGGATTTTGAACCTTACGAGCATTACACATGTACACGTCACGAGTTCGTTATAAAGCAGCTATGAGTGACGTCGATAAAGTTTTGGATGGTTGTTTATAATAAACTGACATTATAAATTAGATCTTACTTTCATTTCTCTCATGACTTCGTGATTGGATTAGTTTTAAACATACGAGTACATAGCGGTAACTGGCAAGATCGCTGTATCATCGTCACATGGAAAATAGCAAAACAAAATAATATTTTAAATGAAATTAAAAATCCATTGCATAAGAAAAAAAATATTGAATTATTTTCTATATATTTGTCTGCTTTTTATATGTATATAATTAATTTTGACACTTTTGATCACCATAGAATAAAATTAAAAAGCCAGATACATACAGCAAATGAGTTCTTTGTCTTCATTGATTCATATACAATTCGGTACAGTTGAAAATAATATGGACGTTATTTACAATTAACTGATAAAAAATATACTAACAGAAGTAAAATATGCTTATTTTTTATCTCTTGTCGTTCGAACGACCTCTGTGCGACAGTTGGTAATATATAGAGTGAAAGTTCGGACATCCTTTTGAACATGCGAAAGCGTGGAAACTGGCACTGAAGCGGATTATCAATTCCATGAAGTAGATTTAAAAACATAATATTCGAAATATTAACAATTCGAATTATTAAAAACAACATGTTCTCTGTCTTCCCCGGAAAGGAACCTGCGAGGTAATATAATAATAAAATGATAATTGAAATCGAATATTAAATTCGGCAAAGTTATATAAACCGCTTTTTTATGACAATAGCTTTTTATAAATCTTAGAGACACTATAATAATTAAGGCAATAATTCAAAACAAATCACTATATTGTAGTAATTGTCAGCAATTAAACCAATTTTTATTCATTCACGAATACTTAGTTATTTGTTAAAAAAATTGCTTACAATTCAGTCTACAATTAGTTTCGTCTCTATTAACACAATGCACTTTTATCTTCTGTGGCTTCAGTTAGTCTAGAGTCAATACATTTATACATACAATGCACTTTTACATGGAGTTTTGAGTACGTGTATTTAATAACGAATAAATTTAACCGGAGAATATATCAGGTATTCTTATTACAAGTAATATTTAAGTGCAATACACATATTATCTCTTGGAAGTTATATAGCAAAATATTATATTGAAAAAGCTAACGGAAGGGTATTTACTTCAACATACATTTGTATCGAGAGTATATTTAATGATAATATATATTAGAAGAAAAGTTTAAATGTATAATAATAATTAAAATAATACTAATGGTAGCAATTTACTTATTATAATAAGGACATTATTGAAGTAAATTATTTGAAAAGTAAAAATTAGTAATATACTTTTATTTTGCAAAAGGAATAACTGGAGCAAAACAAAAAACATGTAAGTATTTATGGTGATATATGTATATGCAAATTCAGATATAATGTTTCTAACGCGTACAGTGAAAAGAAAACGAGAGCAGTAACTAATCGATTTCACAGTAATACCAATTACGAGTAGCACTTGGCTTCATCTCATAACTCTCGTCTCCTTTTGTTCTATAACCGTTACGTAACATTAAAAACGAAAGGAGTTGGCATCGTTCCAAAGTTCATGCATGATTTGTGTCGTTTTGTCGAACATATACGCCAAAACTGAAGCATCATCTATATATAGAGTACTTTTACTAGCGCTGCAATCAAGTGGTTGAATTAGTTCAATTAATGCGTTTCGTTTATTGTACTTTCAATTTAATTATTGAAAATTCAATTGTTACGTAACGACGTCATTCGATTATTTTGTTTTATTAGTTTCGAGGTTCTACTATATTGTCATTATTTTTTGTTCAGTATTTTAATCCGAGATTATTCTGGGTCATTTTATGTTATTTTTAAGGAATATACATACATATTTTGGTTTGCCTAATTACACATAGCCTAGTGGTTTGAAATTCGACCTCTCACTCCTGGAGACCGGGTTCAAATCCTAGTGGCGCACCTCTTAAAAATGTGCGTTTTAAGTTTAAATATCACTTGCTATTGTATTTGTGACCGGTGCACGGCAATAGGCTCACCACCTATTCCATAGTGGGACGTAAACGTAACTGGTGAAACGTGGGAGTATTCTACACTCCTCTGCCTACCTCTTCGGGGATAACAGGCCTGATGTTAAGTTATACATATTCATAATTTTTGCATTATTACACTAAAACCGTGGAGTAGCTAGTTTAATGATTTTCGTAGACATCATTATTTCATTTTTTTACGACGAGAAACACTTTTTATTACGTATATTATTATTATGTTAAATCATTTATATTGTTATTATAAGCAATTATTCTAAAAATCCTATTATGTACGTAAACAGATTAAAATCCTTACCTTCTTCGAGAGAGCGCTTCATGCCTTCAACAGCAGACGAGGGCAGTTTGAATTGGATGACGTGGTTTTCTAGAATGTCAGCAGCGTAGTCTACTAGTCGGGACTCTATCTGGGCTTCTCTAGCTTTAGGCTCTTCGGCCAGAGGTTCAAGAGCCCTAGCAGACCTTGGGGACCCAGTGCCAAGGAGTGTCACCCCGTCAGTGATACTCATCTCCCTGGCTGAAGTAATACTCTCCACATACTTTAAAGCTTTTTCCTGTAAACAAAAATATTATTAAATCACATGTAAATAATTACTCAAATTCATTTTGATTCATTTGAGTTATTTTATTTAAAATAATGCACTGCTTTCGTTACTAATTATAAATTCCAACCATTTTTACTCATTTTATATTAAATTTGAGAAACTATCACAACACTCATATTATGTTAATTAAAGTATACGATTAAAATCTCCTTCTAATTAAATTAAAAACTCAAGATGTTATTTTAAAATCTGAATATACAACGAAAAGTATCACATTCGCTTGCTAACAAGAATAATGTTAAAACACAATAATCCTCTCGAAATCTACAAGTTTGAATTTAATAAGGATCACAGCACGTTCACTTCACAGCACGAACCTTCAGGCACAGAGACACATCGCCTTCAACACACTCCTTGACCACCCCCAACACGCTCCCCATTAGTCCAGGATCATTCGCCTCCTTGTCCAACGCAGGCATCGCCCGCGTAGACACCACCAAAAATAGGGCAACCACAAAACTCTTCATGATTGTAACTACCCCTACGAATGGATAACACGAAATGTGCCTTCAGAGTACACACAGCCTGTTTTATGCCTCTCACCCCACTACTGACCGGACAGCGAGAAAAGTGAACCTAAATGCAGTCGATAAAACTCGTACGAACAAATTTCATGTCGAGAATGTGATCCATTGACGAGCTACCACGTCAACATAAATATTGTACAACTAGTTTGATTCTCAAATGAAGTGTTATTCACTCATTCGCCCGACCCTCCTATTCCGTCCAATTCTGAAGTTTTACCCAGTCCTTAGAGCATAGTGACCTATTTTGCCGAGGTATTAAATCACTATGACCCAGACAGACAAGGCGATATTAATTAAAAATGCCATTCATTTATAACATCTTATAAGTAAGTATACATTTTTCTCATTGGCAGTGCCCCAACATTTTTCTCGACAATGGACAACCTCCTTTGGTATGCTTAGTAGTTTTTGGGGTTCACTCACTCGTTCATAGTCGTAGTGAGTAGTAAGTGTGCGTCACGTATCAATGGTCAGTTGCGTAGACTATAGGTGCACGAACGCGAGAGACAGATGCGAAGAATTAAACCGCGGAAACAGTCGTGGTACTTGCTTACAGGTGCGGAGAGTCTTTCCCTTTATATATCCATACTTACGTTTCAAAAATTTTCATAATGAAGGCAGTCGTTTGCATTTTTGCCTATATTTTAGTTAATAAATGCCCTTATGCCCGTTTTAGTTAATAAATAATTGCAGAAAATACCGATAGAATGCTCTACTAACAACTTAATGCTACATATTCCCTTAGTAAGCAGAACATTTTGTATTTTCTCAGTTCAGGTGAAATAATGTGGTAATTAATAAGACATAAGACATTTGATTAAATATGTACCGGCTTAACTCACGTACGTATTTCGGATGGCCCGACTAGTTTCGGACCTGTACGAGGTCCTTCCTCATGAACTCCCGCCGCTTGCAGCGAGGTGTGGCTATTACTCGTAAATATTCTTTTTTTTGGAAAACACAACCCTAATATACATATGTAACTTTTATTATCAAACGAAACTATCACAGTCTTTGTTATATACATATTATTATTATATCCTCACGCCAGGTAGCTTACGAAGTATATAGAAAGCATCAAGAGCCAAATATCTCTATCCTAGTAGATCTCACGTGCTTCTAATTAAACCCATCTCTCTCTTCATATAAATATTCTATAAAGGAACCAAAAAATTAAAAATTTCGTGACATTTAGCATCAAGATGGAGCAAATTATGTTTCCATTATTTGAAATATTCACCATTATTAAAATAATATCAACACTACTTTCAAGTATCCTTAAATTTAAGTATAGCATGGAGTGCCAACCCTAATGGAGGCTAATTTCTTCCACCAGGTGGCCTTCTCACAGAAAAATAATAGGCCCAACACATTATCTTATTGTCACGTACTATCTCACTTTCCATTTGTTTAAAAAACAATTGTTTACGAGACGACTTACATGCTTCGAACATTTCTGAAAAAATATTGTAATTATTTATGTTTTAATTAAACTTTACTAATTAAAAGAGATCCATTAAATTCAATTTTTCATTTATTAATAATCTATCATAATATACATACATCTATCATGTAAATATCAGTATCTCAATGTAACTATCCCCACGTATAGTGTTAAAAGACGACTAGATATAGGTTCATGGCATCGAATATGTTATCATAATTATCAAATTTTTGGAGTTTCACTGTTCAACAAGAATCTCCCCTCCCCTACAAAATGCGAAATTTGAAAATAAATCGATTAAGACAAAAAAATAATAAATAAATAATAATAATAATCGACCCATTAACATTCCACTGTTGGAATATGGGTCTCCTCTCATAGTGAGAGGCTTAAGGCCGTAGCCCGCCACGCTCGCCAAGTGCGGGATGGCGGACTTCACACACCTTAGAATTTATTTATTTTTTATTCTAAGGTGTGCAGATTTCCTCACGATGTTTTCCTTCACCAATAAAATACAATGATATAATCGTAACAATACATTTATATGAACTGAGGATAATTCTGACGATTGACCGTCAATTAACATCAAAAAAATCGTAAATCGTAGTCGCAACTATTAAAAAATCACGTCTCAAGAACAGAAACGTAAATTGTTTTCGTAGTACACTTACTTAGTTTATTGTTCTACTTACCACGAGCGAATTAAATTAATTATACCCACTTTAAATATTAAATTGCTGCAGTGAAAGCTGCCGTATACTCACTAATAGTAAAGCAATGTCGAATAAATATTGGTTAAAGTTAAACAAATAATTTCATATCGTAATATTCTTTATCAACCATTTTATCATTCCCATGATGGACATTGATCCCCACTCTTATAAAAGAGTTGACAGACACTGTAAATGTTACTTAAATAACGTATATGATTTACGTGTAAGAAATTTAATCTACAGAAGATAATAGTAGTATTATTATTTTTACGCAGTTTAATATCGCTTTCAATTCAATAAAAAAAGATATTTAGTTAACTAAGGGAGTGCGGAAGAAATCGCTTAACTAGGGTGAAAAATCTTTTAAAATAGGGTTTTCAACTACCCGAGAAGAGCTTGAATTTTGCAAGATTTTTGACAACTATAATCTATTGGTGGTCGGATTAGATTTTTAACTAGTTATAAAGACCAATAATTAAGCAAGTTTTTTCAAACTGACAATCTTTTGTTTTCTTCTATTGTTTGTTATTTAAAAGAGTGCTGGGAGTTTTTTTCTCCGGCTTTTTTCTCCCGGTCTACTATAGCCCGAGGGGCGCACAAAGCCGAAGTACAATGACTAAAACATGACCTTCACTGAGTGTATGTATATACCTTATAATGAATAAAACAATTTGAATTTGAATTTGAATTTTCCGAAACATCGTACGTAATGTAAAGCAGAGAACTCATCAATATGGTGAATACAACGCAAATGATGGTTTATTTATATTTATTTACTTTTTATTGTAACACTTAAAAAATTTGGAAAGTTTCACAAAAGTCGAACTTAATGCCTACTGGCGTAATGAAATAGCAGCAACACATCTAGTACAGAAGTATCAAAACCCATCCGCAGCGCTATCGAACACGACAAATGTCATCATGAAGTTAATTACTTGTGCCTAGACGCTGAAGACTGAGACGCTTAATGTATGGGTTTCTACAAATAAACATTGTTAGTAAACCGCTAAGTGTAAAAGTAGTAACTCAGTGGGGTCTGTGTAAGGAAAATAATAACATAGATTAGAGGGTATACGAGTATGTCCAGCCAGTGCACATGTGTTTGGCCACATGGATATAGTAGTGACTGAACAGTATAGCAACCGTAAACAGAATAGAAATACTGTATGTACATATAATTGTATGTATTTCATTATCAACCTTTTTGTCGTGCCATAGGATTAAGGCCATACTTATCCAGACGAGCTATATTCCTGTTGACAGACGCCTTATAATACTTTATGAAAATCTCCTAACGCACCTTTCTCTCGTTTTTCTTCAGCATTCAAGCAAATGATATTTGCACACGTAACTATATCTAACATTAAAGGTGCGCGCCAGGAGTTAAAATCTAGAACCAAATCCAGGTCCAGACAAAGAAGTTATAAGGATGATAAATTATATACAAGAGATAAATACCTAAGTATGTTACTGTAAGTAATTTATACATATGAGCAATAGCTTTATTACCCAATCTTCTTTTTATATAGTCTACAAAAAAAAAACACTCCGGAGACCATATTCCGACCCAGCACAGAGTGAACTAGTATGCGGTAACTTGCTTTCTTTTTACACAACGTCGTTGAACTCGCATTCATTCTAACCGGTGATTTTCTCGTTTGTATTAGACCGTTGTTCTAGAACTTACGATTTAAGAATGCCGCGAATTGACCTCTATAGATACACTTTAGAAGGTATTTGAAGAGAAAAAACCGTTTGAACGTTATTAGGTAAATAAATACTTGGAGGTTCATTGTAGAATCTTATCTAGATTTAATATACAGCATCGCTATAATATATGTATGCGACAGTACCCTAATAATAATCGGTCTCGTTCCAGACAGACCGACTACAGGTGTCATTCTAAGTTCCATGTGCCATTCGTATAATAATGACCAATTGAACAACTGGTTGTTTGCAAACGAATATAGCTATTACAATAATAAGCAAAACATACAATTTGGCTGCCGTTTATTTTTCGTAACCATTTTATCATGCTACTGTATTTTTCTTTAAAATGAACTTCATTTTTAGTACAATAGAGTTGCATTCTCAATGAGTTGAATATTTATTTACGGTGCAAATAAAATGTCCTCTGTGCGCTACTACGGCTGCGATGTTCCGAATAAAAATCGGAAAATACATGAAAACCTACGTATCTACACTGCTAACCTGCCACTGGGCCTTCGTGGCAGACTAAGGACATAACCCCTACCATTCTAATAAACCCAGGTCCAACTGTGGTACGATAAAAGGGCTGTACGATAATAACGATGACAATGAATAACAATTACGGGAAGCGATAATTAAATTTTCCAGTTCATTGATTTTGGTTTTACATACTAGCGACTACAGTTACTATTTTTAGTCGGTTAGGGTTCAATATTACGTGCACATGACATTTCTCGCATCGCTCGACACTTCCCCAAACTTACCGATGGACTTTGCTTTCACCAACAAAAACTTGACCACGGTGTCTTTAATGACGTAATTGATTCTTTTTTGTGTGTTCTGTGTATTTTGTGCTAGTCATGGTCGCTTGTTAAATTGGACTACATTTCATTCTTTTTGGTTCTAGTCTGCTACTATTTTCAAAGTCAAGGTTATTGTAACACATTAAGCAATAGTTATTACATCAGTGTACTCAATGTTCAGCGCTTGTCATACTGTTAGCGGAGCACGTTGGCATCGCGATGGGCACAAATATTTGTATAATTCGTTAGGGCCATGTTCCATTTTAGATTTATTCAGTACGTAAGCACTCGTGCTTTCAGTAAACGAGCCTATTTAAATAAACGACCGATGGATTTCTAAATATGTACCCACGTAATATTATGATCTCGCGCTTAGAGGTCAGTACGACTGAGGGTTCGAAAGCGAAAATACAAGGAGGCGGATATTGGTAGACTTGGTAATCATTCTAACTTATTTCAAAAAATCAACAGGCTTTGATTTCATTTATTCAAAACCTTCGTTATAGAAAAGGCTTTAGTACTATAAACGTAAACGCAACTAGCGAGACATGGGAGTGTACTACAACCCTCTGCCTAACCCTTCTGGAATTACAAACTTGATGTTACATTACTTCACTTCCATATGCCTTTAACTATATTTAAATTGTTTCTACGTCATAAATAATTTGATAATTGTGCATGTGGTGAATGATTATCATTTCAAATCAAGAAATGACTTATAATAAGCACTATCAGAACGTTACAGACTGCAGACATGACAGAACAGACTCGGTGACGGCGTGGGGCACTATTACATACACGATGCAGTTCGCCAGGGGGTAGCACATGGCTTTCTCTTGGGGAGTAACTACAGTTGTCACACGTTCGAGTAATATTACGTTGAATTTACAACGACATATGATAAATGGATCGTAAATGCTGCACTTTCACTGTCTAGTGATCCGCGGAGGTAACGCTAAGCTTATATTGACACAGTAGCAGTATGCAGTGTACTTGAATTTTTCTTGTATACAAACGCAACGAGTATTGTAGAAATATCTGGTTACATTTAAGAGCAGCGAGTAGCTTATGCTGTAAGGTCGGTGAGCCAAACATCGTCTGTACTGCATCTGCCTGATTGTCATATTGGATAAATTACGTACATATGTACATTGGATTTTGATTTCGTTTACAAGTTAAATGATATCAAACGAAAAGGACGTCGCTAGTTCGTCTGTATAAACATTGTGGTAAACGAAAATATTCTAACGGAATATTTTCAAAACAGTATCCGCCTCTAATTTTTTTTTAAATTCTTTATATCATCTCTCAGCGACAGTTCTTACGATACAAATAACCAAATGTCCCAAATACCTTTTAACTGCTTTTATCAGAAATTATGTTACTCATACCACAGCAACGCACTTTCTCTCTTGCTCAACATTACGTAACAAGCAAGAGAGACGGTGAAACAAAAATTATTACGGGTCATACAGTCGTGCGACAGGTTCATGCATAATGTAACGGAAATCGACTTGACGCCTAAATTGCAAACTTGGCTCGATGAAATTGTGCCAACGAAATTTTGATGTCACCTGCCAAAGTGGGAATTTGTAAATTTGTTTACTTATTATTTTTTACATTCCCGGTATTATTTGACAAAGTATTGTAAAGATAAAAGAAATTAAATTCTCTCATTTATTTCATACCATAAACACATATTTTAAATTAATGTGTCACTCTTTAGTTATTTTTCAAATATTTCATTATTAATACCTATCGATTGTTTGCAAATATAGCCTTTAACCTGTCACCAAACCTTAGCAGACCATTTTAAAGCTACAAAACTGTGGGACGTTGAACTGCAGGAGAAAGTTCTGCCACAATAGTCTAAGGTCGTAACTATCGAACATCTGAAACCATTGCAATTTAACATAAGGTTTAAATCGATAACAATTTCTTTATCTTATCTCCTTAGCTCACTTCCCATGGCATATGCTATAAAACGCACTGTATTTGTTGTTCTATAAGGATATCAAACTACGAAGAGTGATATAGTGATGTTGAGACATCGATAGAATCACTTTCGAATGACTCCTACGACATTTGAACATATACATACGTAACTATTTACTCCCCTATTATTACCTTATTACTAGAGAGTACCTATGCAATATCAGACAGACCGCAAATTGTATCCGGTAGGACAATAATTCAGATTAAGTAAAGGTAGTACATATTACATCAAAGCGACAACTTGTTATATCCGATTATACTTCAATACTTATATAACGTCATGTAAGCGTGAATTAAAGTAACTGTACACCTAAATGTGGTAAAGCTTCAATTATTAATATAAAGGCCGGATCTGGATTTCTGCCCAGCGAATGGTAACAGACTCAACACTTATTCAATCGCACATAAAGTAACTGGTGAAACGTGGGAGTGTTCTACACTTCTCTGCCTACCCCTTCGAGTATTACAAGCGTGGTGTTACGTTTATATAAAGAAGGTTAAAGCAATAGTTATATTTTGAAGAATATCGTGCGGTGTGAAAATTGGGCTTAATAAAAGTGTATATAAAAAGGACTGGAAACAATAAAAATTTGTAGCCAACTTCCCTTTTTTTTATCGTGTACCATGTAAGAGGTAGTACATGTACGTAAGTATAGTACAGATGTAGGTTGATTATAATAAACAGTTCGTAACCTATTATGAAAAAATAAATGTTTTTTTCTCTCCTTTATTTACAAATATGTGTTATAAATAAATAAATTTTAGTGAAAAAAAGTTTATGTTTCTTATTTATCAATCATCATCATCATAAGCAATATCAATATAGCAATATCATCAGCAATATCAATTTATCGATATCTAGCCTATAATAATCTACAGACAAGACTATACTTACAGTCTAAGATCCCAGTATATAACGACCTTCACCGAGCTGGTTAATGGATTAAAAGTAATTTATATCGAATTAAATATGTTAATAAATATACTGCAAATGGGTTGACCAGAAAATTTCAGTCCAGAATGTGATTAATTAACAATTTGAAAATTACTTTGTTTAAACATTTCACTAGTTTGGTTAATAGGCAAATTCCATACCAAACGAAAGTATGAAGCCTACAGAATATGCAAACGTCAATTTGACAATTTTCTCCCCTCTTGGGTAGGCAGGTATAAACAGGTAAATCGATACTAGTAACTTGCACTCGTCTGGTTAATGAATGAAAAGTAACTTAAAATTAATATTATTTAATTACAATTATTCCTAGTGGTTTTTTTTTAATATTCATTTAAGTACCAGACGCAGTTCTCAGGTTGAAGTTTCATACACACCGGATTCGTCGCTTTAAGGCACATAGAATTCACG
Organism: Croniades pieria auraria; assembly: GCA_018248815.1. NCBI lineage: Eukaryota > Metazoa > Arthropoda > Insecta > Lepidoptera > Hesperiidae > Croniades > Croniades pieria. The sequence goes on from DWJK01002340.1 coordinate 12,922, forward strand.
AAAATAGTTCGTAAATGTTTTTGTGTCAATGATATTCATCGTGGTGGTATAGTATTGGAGTCAAAGCATTTTATTTTTTTTAAACACTGCTCGCTGTCTTGTTTAGTAGAGCAATTTTTTAGTAAAAATCGATATCTCGCATCATTCACTTTGGTGCAGTTCTTGATCATCCATCCATACTAGCAGTAAATTTTTGAACGGTGTTCATTTTTTAGCCAATGAAAATTTCGTCTTCATCTGTCAGTGAGGCAAAAACTGTTTGATATCTTTCATTTTTTGAAAATAGCTGTGTCCTCTTTTATCGCATTGTTCTATTGTTCTCACTGTACGGACAACTCTTGCAGCTGTCGGCATTCCGGTTCATATTAATTTTCTTCTTGATTTTATTTACCATCGTGGTATTGAAATTTAATTTAATAATTTAATTCAGTTCCCTCGAAGGCGTGGTGTTTTTCCGTCTTTTGTTTAGTGTAGTAAGTGCGCCGTTCCGGCGGCCTCGTGTGGCCGTGGCGATTACCAATCCCCCGTGGTTAACACACGAACCGTGAGTACACGTGGTAGTTTTAAGACTAGACACTCACCTCTATTCACGCAGGATAGACAATAGACATACAGATTATTAATGCGCGTAACACCGCGCACTCCTGCCTCGCGCCTGGGAAGCCATGGCACCATAGATTGTCTCAGACCACGGGACTGTCTCGAGCCGCCCAGCTGCGTCAACTGTGTCGAGCAAGGTCATCCCGATAGCTACCGCAGATGTCCGTGCGCCCCTGGGAGGTCAACAGGCAAACTGTCATCCCGCCCAGCCAGTAAAAGGGCTACGACCATCAACAATAAAGTAGCTGCGTTCAAACCGGCTCCCCTCCCTGCGCGAAACGCCGGGGTCAAGCCACCATCCATGGTGGCAAACAAGCAGGTGGCATCACCACAGGCCCAAAAAGACCCTCTCACCCTGGCTGCCCCTCTAGCACCGGTCTCTACTTCTTCCAGGGCTCCTGAGCCTCAACTCGCAGCCCCTTCAGGGCATCTCCTCCTATCATCACTCGCTGACGATATCCAGGTCGTCAGCAAAGTCTTTAGTACTATCAATTACATAGTGCTAAGAGTTGTAGCGAACAAAATTCACTCAGCGAAGTGAATATTATGATACAACACGCAGCATTCTTCGAAGCGATGCTCGTAGAACAAGCCCATTAAAAAAACTTCGATAGCACACCTAATATAAACACTGAAACAGGTAAGATTAAACCGCGCTCTCTGACCATTGCGCACTATAACGCAAATAGCTTTAAATCGCAAATGGATCTCGTTCGGTATTTCCTTCAGACTCTCCAAGTAGACATACTGGCTATAAAAGAGACGTTCCTCAAACCCACGATCGAGACCCTAAAGTCACAAATTATCCGATCATACGAAATGACAGATTGATGTCTCCAAAAGGCAGCAAACTGATCTATTACAGTAGGTCCTTTTTCTCATATTTAGCCTAGCAAATAGGCAGACGGGCCACCTAGTGGTAAGTAGTCACCGTCGCCTATGGACACTTGCAACACCCGAGGAGTAGCCAATACTTTGTCGGCTTTGAAGGAGAGTTCTCATTACGCTTTTCATGAAGAACCCCATATCATAATGCTCCGGAAAAACTCCGAATGGAAGCTCATTCCACATTTTGCAAGTGCACAAAAAGATCGTGAAAACCGAACTGTGGAGAACGGCCACAAGTCCAGTTGATGCGGATGAAACCTTAATCTTCGATGAGTGGTGCGATGGAGGAAGAGTGTGCACCACACGGGCACCAGGTCGAATAGTTTTTCAGAGCACTTACCACTGTAGAGCCGGTAGAATACGCAAAGGGAGCCCAAGTCCCTTCGCAGGCTTAAGTGTTCTAGCCTTTGGT